>CM029604.1:4129910-4378884 GCA_017311375.1 Mytilus coruscus | reverse complement strand
TGCACCTGGCCCATTATACCTATAAGTCACCTTTTAACAAATTTAGTAATGTTATGCCAGTACAATTGTACCTACTTTAACACACTGTTTTCTATTAGTTAAATAGCTTCCAAAAGTTTAAAGAGGAGGTGGAGACACCATAGGTTTTAATTTTAGTAGGAGGAGGTCGTGGTGGCAGTCAAAAGCCTTGGACAAGTCGTTTTAATCTGATACTAATACATGAATTGGTCCTATCTATGGGTCCTAGGTGCGATACATGCAGCATCTGGGTACTGTGGACTATCTTAATTTGTGTTACGAAGTGTAATTTAAATATGTCTTTGCCTATTCAACCTTATACTTTTGTAGCACGTATCCCAGCATCAAGGCTATTTATTTCATTTTGTAAGATAAATGTTCAAATTTTAAACTATTAATTATTCCTAAATTTCCTTTTATATAAGTTTAAAGTACATTTCTATATCTAATTTTCTTTTTTATTCTTTGCAATGCATCCATTTTTTTTATATCTCTATGATCATGTCTGTATAAATAAGTAAAAAGGGTGTATTTTTTGCATTTATTTACCTGTACATCAATTAAATATAAATTGCTAAAACAACAAATTACCTTAAAACAGCATTTGTACTTTGTTTGTAGGAATAGAAGGTGTGTTCCCATTTCGCCTTAGCTGTGAATTCCAGGTAAAAAAGGTAAGAAAAATACTAAGGCGAGATGGGAATTGAACTAAGGCGAAATCTGAATCTAGATAAAAATGTTAAATAAACAAATTAAACCTCTGTGTTTTTTTAACAATTTAAACAACATGTAATTAGGGATTTTTTTTCTCTTTAAATATTATTTTTATATTAATTTAATAAAAGTGACCATGAAAATCTACAATTAAAACATGTCAGTAGGAAAGTTGCTTCTCTTGAAATATTGTTTGTTTCATTTAATAAAAGTTGCAATTTTATGAATTTTATGCAATTAGAAAAATCTAAATAATTCAATTATCCTAAACATTATGCAACACAAAAGTTTAATAGAACAGAAAAACATGTTTTCCCACAGACTTGTTTACATATATAACTGAAACTTTAATAAAAAAGAAAATAAAACTAGATGTGTCGGAACGATACCCAAAATCTGAAGGAGTTTAGAAAAAAAAGTCCGTATAATGGTTTGCTGCGGAATGACGGACAAGGGTAAAACTATATGGCACCGACAACTAATGCGCAGCGCGAAGTATGGTGGGACATTTTAAGTGGCAAATATCCAGTGAAGCTTTACTTTGAATTAAGCATGTATGACGACAAAATATTGTTTCAAATTTTACTCGGTCGAAAACCATGCATTGACAATTTTTTCAAACCTAGATGAATGGGTTCAGTTTCTCAAGCTGTGTCATGCACATGTTATGTAGTGTGTAGCAGAATATAGTCAATCTCTTAGACAGAGCTAGTATGTGTGCCAATACATGATAGGTCACTGCATCAATACTTTTAAGATTGTTTGTATAAACAGTCATTTATCTGTTGTGTTTTTACTTTATATTTTTGCTCTTATACTGATATTTTGTTTGTAATTATGACGTTTACATATAATTATTCACTAATTGTATGTTCATTTCATCTCATTTATGAGGAATTAAACATATGAATGAAAGGAATGAATGTCATCTCTAATTACAAACATCAACAAAGACTTTATTTACAAAATATATCATATAAGTTAAAAGTTAAAAAATAATAATAATAAAATATGAGCAAATATAAAAGACTTATTCTAAAAGTGGGACAATCGAGAAGACACACAAAAAATACATCTTCTCTTAAAAAGTAATGCATGGCATATTTTGACATTAAAATCATAACAAATATCAAATAATTGCAATAAAACAAAAATAACTTAATTGCATTGTTTAACAAGTTCCCATTTCGCCTTAGTTAATTCTTTTTACCTGAAAATTTGTACTAAGGCCAATTGGGATTTATTTAATATAAGGATTTTGACAGCTAAGGCGAAATGAGAATAAGCCGAATAGAAGGATATATATTTTCAAAATGTAGGAATAGCAGGAAGACACCAACAAATTATCATCCGACATAACTAAAACACCACTACAGAAACCTTCAAGGATGCACTCAATCACGATGTGCTCCTTGATACCTATCCACACCTGAAGTAAACAGGCAATCATGTTTTTATCTTAAATTAAAAAATTCAATAAAAAATTAAATATTAGAAAAATTAAATGAAAAATTAAATATTAGAAAAATAAAATAATTAAAACGAAAATCTAAAACAAAGAAAAATTGTAAAAATTGATAATATAACAAAAACATCTATTATGGAAAACAAAAAAAATTGTCAATCTACGTAATTACAGAAAGTCACATTTTCCTTCGTCACCTCAGTGACGCATGTAGTTTCAGAAGTCAATTGGCAATGTTTTTTTGTAGAATAGTATATTTGTTTTTCACAAGTTCAACTTGTATGCGAACACAGTCATGTGCACTTTTCGTGTTGGCTTTATTTCAAGAAAAAATAATTGACCTGTTCCTTTGGTAAATGCAGGATTTTCACTTCCGAACACAAAAGTCTTAACACTTTCTGATATGTCGAATCCTCTGTTTGCTAAGAAATTATCTCCTGGTAAAAGCTTCGTTAACAGTCGACAATTTTCAGTTATTTTCTTGTTACTAGATTATCCACCCTCGCGTGCACCCAACCTTTAGACAGTATATAAGAGGTGTGGATGGGGTATATACAGAAAAGAGAATAATGGGAGGAAAAATAAAGAATAGAGTGAAATGGGCAAAAAAAAAAAAAATAGAGAATAATATATTAATGGGTGCTAAAATGTAATGAATAACTGCACAATCTAAAGAATTGGGTAAAAGTATACTGATTACAGAAAAGAAAAATGTCCAGAATCCACAAGTAATTGCAGAATAGCCATTATTTTTAAAGATAAAGAATAACGAGCGAAAAAAATTAATGAATACAGAAAGGAACCGGGACTCCCCATCCACACCCACATATAATGACACAGCTAAACAAATCAAAAACTTCACAGTTACTTGACCAGGTCTCAGCACGGGCAAGTAAAATTCTAATGTCTCTAAAATAATGTTACAAAAAACTTACCCTGTCACAGAAATATGTAACTTTACGCTGTCACAGAAATATGTAACTTTACGCTGTCACAGAAATATGTAACTTTACGCTGTCACAAAAATATGTAACTTTACGCTGTCACAGAAATATGTAACTTTACTCTGTCACAGAACTCAACCCTATCACAGAAATATATAAGTGCACCATGTCACAAACATATGTAGCTACTCTGTAAAAAAACTGTAAATTTACGCGGTCACAAAAATATGTAACTACAAAAGTATACCATAACACAATGTTACAACAATATGAAACTTGTCATGACTGCCATGTAACAAAAATATATAACTTATCTTGATGAGAACTGTCTGCACGTTAGCTACTAGTCCGATGCCCCAGACTAGTAAAATTTTATTCAGATTAGTAAGTATTTGCAAAAAATGTTTACACATAAGCAAAATGTCGGAATATTGGTCTGCGGACTAGTAGTTGGAAAAGATTTTGGGGCAGACTGTGACCACATCACATGCATTTTCTTTCTCATTTTTCAAATGAAGACATTTGTCAGCCTCTCGATTCTAGTGTCAAGCTATCCAGCAATTATCATCCTACAATTCTCTTTATAAAAAGCTATCCTGCAATTCGTCATCCTGCAATTGGGTTGGAAAACTACTTGAGCGACAATTTTATTTTTTCAAAATCATGGTTTTTGACTTTTTTGTTCGAAAAAAAGAGTTAAATAGAAAACGGAAGATTTTTATATCCCATTAACAAAATTCTAACTTTGGTTTACAGATTTCTAACTCACAATAACGGTTTTGCAACTAGCATTTACAAGATGTAATTCGTATTAACGCCTATTCAACCCACATTTGAGATTTTTAAATTCTCATTCACGACTAAAAAATGTAGAGTTTTGATGTAAAATTAATTTTCTCATGGAATACCGACAATGCAACTTTTGTTTTTAAAAAACTTCATAACATCACATTTACGGTTTTGTAACAAGCAATTTTAAAAGATAAATCGTGTTGGCGATTCCAATAAATTGCGATATATTTAGTCCATGATATTATTCGTGTTTACGCCTATTTATCCCACATTTGCGATTGTCTTACTCTTATTAACAACTTAAAAATGTAGAATTTCGGTTTAAATTCATTTCCAGATGTAATACCGACTATTTAAGAGGCTGTGCCAATTAGCATAGAGCTTCAGGTGGAAAGTGAAAAAAATAAAAAATCATAAAACCTCGGTTAAAATGAACATCTTAGGCTTATAAGACTGTATGACAAACAATGAAGACAAATTGAAAGAAATCAAGCTTTATTAGCAGTCAAATAATGGTTACCATAGAAACTAGTCAATCTGAGACACTATTTTTGGTAAAAAAACTGGATATTTCCACATAAAATATAATATTAGAATTAAGAATATTGGTCAATGCAAGTAAGTATTTTAATTATATAACCTTAAAATGATAAGCTAAAAAAATTGTATCTGAAAAAAGGTTTATTTATGGTTGCTATGGTAACAGGAAAATCAAATGGTTCAAGTTTATAAATTTTACACAAAAATAAGCAGTTTTTGGGTCAAAATTGTAAAAAATCCAGTTGTCTGCAACATAAAATATGGTACTGAAAAACATAAGTGACTATCATATAATTCAAAGAAAAAATAAAATTGGGTAGACATTTGTATATATATTGGTGGCAGCTAACCAACATTATGCTGTTTCGGAATCAATTTTGTACAAAAACTAGAAATATTGTCACCTTTTAGGGGTCAATATTATAAAAAATTTTACACATATGATTTAATTTGTACTGCAAAACAAATGTCACACAAAAGCGTTTTCAACTGAGTAGGAAAATATGCATAAAATCTCCATGGCAACCATCTGTTTTGCATAGCAACCAACTGAGGCTGAAAATATACAATGTTGATTTTTAACAAAATGCACAAAAATAGGCACTTGAAGCCTGATGGGAAATAAAAAAAAAAAACCAAAGCAGTCCAATTGTGCTTAAAGATATGCGAAAATCTCCTTAGCGACACTACATTCATGACATAAATGCCTAGTAACCAACTGATATTTGAAAATACCCTTTTTTAAAAAATTTCTTTTTTTAATTTAAAAAACTTTTTTTTTTTTTTAATTCCTTTTTTTTTCCTTAAATTTTCCCCCCCTTTTTCCCGAATTTTTTTCCCCCCCTTTTTCCTTTTTAAAAATTTTTTTTTTAAAAAAAAAAAACCCCTTTTTTTTGGGTTTTTTTTTTCCCCCCTTTTTCCCTTTTTTCCCCCTTTTTTTTAAATTTCCCAAAAAATTTTCCCAAAAAAATTTGGCCTTTTTCCCCCTTTTTTTAAAAAAAAAAAATTTTTTTTTCCCTTTTAAAATTTTTAAAAAAAAGGGTTTTTCCCAAATTTTAAGTTTCCAAAAACCCCCCCCTTTTTTTTGTTTTTAAAAAACCCTTTTTTTTTTTTTTTTTCAATTTTTTTCCTTTTTTAAAAAATTTTTTCCCCCTTTCCTTTTCCCCCAAAAAAAAAAATTTTTTTTCCCCCCCCAAAAAAAAAAATTTTTTTTTTCTTTTTTCCCCCCTTTTTTTCCCCAAAAAAACCCCCGGGTTTTTTGGGCCCCCCCGGTTTTTTAAAAAATTTTTTTAAAAATTTTTTTTAAAATTAATTTAAAATTTTTTTAATTTTTAAAAAAATTTTTTTTTGAAAAAACCCCAAAAACCCTTTTTAATTTTTAAAAAATTTTTTTTTTGGGGGTTTTTGGTTTTTTTTTTTCCCTTTTTTTTTTTTTTTTTAAGAACCCCAAAAAATTTTGGTTTTCCCTTTTTTTTCCCAAAAGGTTTAAATTTTTAAAAAAAAAAAATTTTTTTTTTAAAATTTTTTAATTTCTTTTGGTTTTTTTAAAAAGGGGGGTTTGGAAAAAAATTTTTAAAATTTTAAATTTTTTTTTTTGGCCCTTTTTTAAAAAATTTTTTTTTTTTTAATGTTTTAAAAAAAAAAAATTTTTTTTAAAATTTTTTTTAAAAATTTTTCTTTTTAAATTTTTTCCCTTTTTCCTTAAATTTTTTTTTTTGGGTTTTGGGGTTTTAACCTTTAAAAAAATTTTTTTTTAAAAAATTTTTTTAACCCCCAAAGGTTTAAAGGAAATTTCCCAAAAAAAAAAATTTTTTTAAAATTTTTTGGGGTTTTTTTTTTTTTTTGAAATTTTAAAGGGTTTTTTTAAAAACCTTTTTTTTTTTTAATTTCCAAAATTTTTTTTCCCCCCAAAAAAAAATTTTTTTTTTTTTTTAAATTTTTTTTATAATTTTTTTGGAAAAAGGGGTTTAAATAAAAAAAATTTAAGGGGTTTTTAAAAAAATAAAAAAAAAATTTTTTTTAAAAAAAACCAAAAAAAAAAACCCAAATTTTGGGAAGAAAAAAAAAAAACCAAAAAAAAATTTTTAAAAAAAAAAACCCAAATTTTTAAAAAAAAATTTTTTCCTTTTTGGGGGAAAAAAAAAATTTTTGGGGGGGGGGCCCAAAAAAAAGGGGGTTTTAAATATTTTAAAAAAAAATTTTTTAAAAAAATTTTTTTAAAAAAAAAAAAAAAAAAAATTTAAAAAAAACCCCCGGAAATAAGGTTTTTTAATTTTCCCAAAGGGGTTTTTCCCAAAACCCTTTTCCAAAAAAAAAAATTTAAAAAAAATTTTAAAATTTTAAAAAAAAACTTAAAAAGGGTTGGGAAAAGGCCGGGTTTTTTAAAAAAAAATTTTTTTTAAAATTTTTAAAAAAAAAAAATTTAAATTTTTAAAAATTTTTTAAAAAAATTTTAAAAAAAAAAAATTTTTTTAAAAAAAATTTTTTAAAAAAATTTTTAAAAAAAAAAAAAAACCAAAAATTTGCCAAAAAAAAAAAAAACCCCCTTTTTCAAAAAAAAAAAAAAAAAAAAATTTTAAAATTTTAAAAAAAAATTTAAAAAAAAAAATTTTTTTTTAAAAATTTTTTAAAAAAGGGGAAAAAAAAAAAAAAATTTTTTTTTTTTTTTTTTTTAAAATTTTAATTGGGAAAAAAAAAATTTTTTTCCAAAAAAAAAAAATTTTTAAAAAAAAAAAATTTTAAAAAAAAAATTTTTTTTTTAACCAAAAAAAAAAAAAAAAAAAAAACCAAAAAAAAAAAAAAAAAAAATTTAAAAAAGGGGTTTTGGGAAAAAATTTTTTGGTTTTTTTTTCCCTAAAAAAAATTCCCGGGAAAATTAAAAAAACCCCCAAATTAAAAAAACCTTAAAAAAAAAAAAACCTTAAAAAACCGGGTTTTTAAACCCAAAAAAAATTTTTGGAAAAAAAACCCCAAAAAAATTTTTTTTTTTAAAAAAAGGGGAAATTTTTTGGGAAAAGGGGGAAAAATTTTTTAAAACCAAAAAAAAAAAAAAAAATTTTTTTTGGGTTTTAAAATTAAAGGGAAAAGGGGGGGAAAAATTAAAAATTAAATTTTTTTAAAAAAAATTTTAAAAAATTTTTTTTTTTTTAAAAAATTAAATTTTTTAAAAAAAAAAAAAACCAAAAAAAAATTTTTTTAAAAAAAAGGGGTTTTAAAAATTTTTTAAAAAAAAGTAAATTGGGAAAATTGGGGTTTTTAAAAAAAAAATTAAAAAAAAAAAAAAAACCAAGGGTTTTTTTTCCCTTTTGGGGGGTTTTTTAAACCCCCAAAAACCGGGGGTGGTTTTCCCCCCCCTTTTTTTGGGGGAAAAAATTAAAAAAAAAAAAAAAAAAAGGGGGAAATTTTTTAATTTTTTTTTTTTAATTAAGGGTTTTTCCCAAATTTTTAAAAAGGGAAAAAAATTTTGGGGAATTTTTTTTTAAAAATTTTTTAAAGGAATTTTTTTAAAATTTTAATTTTTAAAAAAAAATAAAAGGGTTTTTTAAAAATTTCCAAAATTTTTTTTTTTTTTTTTTTTAAAAAAAAAAAAAAAAAAAAACCCCCCCAATTTTTTTAAAAAATTTTTTTAAATTAAAAAAAACCAAAAAAAAAAACCCATGATAAAAGCCCACAGCATGAACAAATGTTTAAAACAAATAAATGAGAAAACCCATGCCTGATTTAGCTTAAACAATAAACTAAAAAGAATTATAGCAGACAGCAACCAACGACTACCACTAAATCACAGGCTCCCGACTTGGGACAGGCACTTAAAGAATGTGTGAGGCGAGGGGGTAAATATGTTTACAAGTGCTCAACCGTACTAGTCTTGAACAATAGTGTAAATGTACAACATAAAACACATTGTGAAATTCAGTTGAAAAAACTAACAAAAGGACAAAAGAGACTGAGTATGCATAAAAATATTCTTTTGCATGTTTGATTGCCAATTGTGTCACCAGGGTTTCACTAATGTGTAGAATTTTCTTAAAGTCTTTCTTCAAAAGTGTAAAAATGTGAGCATTCACTTGAAATTACAAGGCCAAAATGCATCTTCCCCTGTAATGTTCCATATATGTAAATTAGTTTTGACTTGAATGATTTCAAAATAAATTTGCAATATTATTGATGCCCTCAGTAATTTTGAATGTTTTGATTTCAATTAAAATCTGCAAAGGTGAAAATATCCGTTTCTTTTAAATTTTCGCAACAAAACTTGTTCAGCAACTTCCAGCAAATACCATGTAAATTTGACTAATTGAGTCAACAGATTTTGAATTAAAGATGCTTGACCATAGTTGAAAAAAGGCAAATAATTTACGTTTAGATCATTTTTAATAGTATGATGGGGTGCTTTGCTTAGAAGAGAAAATTAAATCAATAATTAGAGTGAATTCGGATGAGATCAACTCTGTAAAGTTATTATCTGTTAAACATATAAAAAATCTCATTTGTTTATGTGAAAGGTTGGAATGAATGAATTGAATATTTCTAAAAAAAAAATTAAAATCATTTATACAATTTAGGACTTACTATCACATTTGAGGGGCATTACCAGGGTTGGCAGAATAAAAGAGCCTGAGGGTTCAAAATAGTGAATTGTTAATGCCCACAATGGTCAAAATTTTAGACATTTTAACGAGTTTTTCGGAGAAAAAATATTTTTAAAAATTGTATCCCCTCTGTAACCCCCAAATCCTGAATCCGCCTTTTATTTGTCCCAAATACTTAATAATTGGCATAATCCATCTATAAACAATTATATTATGAAACAAAACAGTATAATAATGTTAGCAGATAAGCAGTAGGATGACATCAGGTCATCTCAGTACACAGACCATTTCCGGCAGCCTTCAGAAAACTTACAAAAAGGAAAAAATGAGCATTTTTGAAACCATTAGCAAAAAAATCTCTTTAAAGCCTACCCAATTTTATATTTTTGATTAACAATATAGATATTTAATATTAGGAATACAATGTACATTATACCACTGTTAGTCCGGATTTCGGTATACATATGATACAAATTAGGTCTTATTCTTTAATGTTTCCAATTTTAATTCCTTTACATTTTCCCGTTGTCATAGCAACGTATTGCAAAAACATCATCACTGATAAAAAAGTTTTATATGATTGGCAATGGTTACCTTACTTTGTATTTGTAACAAAAAAAAAATTCCTAGTCACACTTTTGCTCTAGGTGGCCTGTAAATGTGTTGATTTTTGTCTATTTTTGGTACGTTCTTTTGACTCGTAACTAAGGAAACATTTTCCTTAGATACAAGATGTAAGGACATGATTGAAAAGATTTTTTTTTCTTAAACATATTCTTTATGACATAGCAAATCAATTAACAGCATTTTAAACATATTCTTTATGACATAGCAAATCAATTAACAGCATTTTAAACATATTCTTTATGACATAGCAAATCAATTAACAGCATTTTAAACATACTCTTTATGGCATAGCAAATCAATTAAGAGCATTTTAAACATATTCTTTATGACATAGCAAATCAATTAAGAGCATTTTAAACATATTCTTTATGACATAGCAAATCAATTAAGAGCATTTTAAACATATTCTTTATGACATAGCAAATCAATTAAGAGCATTTTAAACATATTCTTTATGACATAACAAATCAATTAAGAGCATTTTAAACATATTCTTTATGACATAGCAAATCAATTAAGAGCATTTTAAACTGAATCTAAATTTTGCACATTCAAGGTTTGTACAGTACGAAGCTCGATGCTTATTGACATGGCCTCTGAACGTTCTATACAACTTCAGAACTCATTTTTGCGATTTCTTGACTAATATTTTTGACTGAAAATTTAAAAATTCAATATTTAAATTCATCGCAACATAGAATAACGAAAACACATTTTTTCTTTCAACTTCTTAATCCACATTTGCGATTTTGTAGCCCATATTTACGACTAAAATGTATAAAATCGAAGTTAAACTTATCTTTACATCTATTACCGACAATAAATTTCTGTTTACAACAAAACTCATATTTGTGACCTTTTGAAAATTGTTAACGACATAACAACTCACAATATTGAGATAAAACAAAAACTTGCAACTTTGAAATGCATACTTGACAGTAATTCACATTTAAGATGTCTAAAAAGCTATTTATCTACAATAAAGTATGATAGTATCCAAATTCAGGCCAGAAAATTCTTAGGAACTAAAATATTTCGTCCGAAACATGGAAAAAGGCAAATGCGCATTAGGGTACCCACTTTCTTACCCATTGTTTTGGCTGTTCCTTATGGGATAGACTCTGCTTTAATATATAGCTATTGGATTGTACTTCTGGGGTAAGCATTCTTAAAGGCCGAAAAGTTTGTCCGAAACATTAAAAAGACAAATTCTATAAAATACGCATTGGGGTATCCACTTTTCAACTCGTTGTTTCGGCTGTTCGTAATAACAAATGATTATAGACTCTGTGTTAACGAATAGCTATTGGATAGTACTACAATAGTATAGTATCGAATTTCTGGGATGAGCATTCGTAAAGGCCGAAATATTTGGCCAGAAACATCGAAAAAAGCCAAATTCTAAAAAAAAGCTTTGGGGATCCCCACTTTCTAACCTATTGTCTTGGCCGTTCTTTGTGGCAAGGCATTGAATATTCTGCTTTAATAATAAGTTATTGGATGGTACTACAATGGGATTGTAAAGAATTTCTAGGGTAAGCATTTTCAAAGGCCCAAAAAATTTCGTACGAAACATTGAAAAAAGCCACATTTTGAAAAAAATACGCATTGGGGGTACCCACTTTCGCACTCATTGTCTCGGCAGTTCTATAGAGCTAGGGATTATAGACTCTGCTTTAATGAATAGTTATTGTATAGTGCTAAAATGGGATATTATTGAATTTCTTGGGTAATTATTTTTAAAGGTCAAAATATTTCGTCCGAAACATTGACAAAAGCCAAATTCTATAAAATACGCATTTAGGGTTCCCACTTTCCATCTCATTGTCTCTGCAGTTCTTTATGGCTAGGGATAATAGACTCTGCTTTAATATATAGATATTGAGAGTACTAGAATTATATAGTAAATAATTTCTGGGGTAAGCATTCTTCAAGGCCGAAAAATTTCGTCCGAAACAATGAAAAAACCAAATTCTATAAAATACGCATTGGGGTACCCACTTTCAACTCATTGTCTCAGCAGTTCTTTATGGCTAGAGATTATAGAGACTCTGCTTTAATGAACAGCTATTTGATGGTACTAAAATTGGATAGTATTGAATTTCTTGGGTAATTATTCTTAAAGGTCAAAATATTTCGTCTGAAACATTGACAAAAGCCAAATTCTATAAAATACGCATTTGGTGTACTCACTTTTCAACTCATTGTCTTGGCCGTTCTTAATGGCAAGGATTATAGACTCTGCTTTAATAAATAGCTATTGGATTGTAACACAATCTGATAGCATAGAATTTCTGTAGTAAGCATTCTAAAAGGCCGAAAATGTTGTCCGAAACATTCAAAATGCCAAATTCTAAAATACGCATTGGGGTACCACTTTTAAACTCATTGTCTCAGCAGTTCTTTATGGCTAAGGATTATAGACTCTAATCTAATAAATGGCTATTTGATAGTACTAAAATGGGATAGTAAAGAATTTCTTGAGTTAGAGTTCTTAAAGACCGAAATATTTGGTCCGAAACATTGATAACGTCGTACATTAGAAATACACAGAGGAAACAATATACTGATGTTGAAATGCGTATAGTGCAGTCCGTCTCGGCAATGAACTCAGAGATGTGCAAATAGTGCAGTCCGTCTCGGCAATGAACTCGGAGATGTGCATATAGTGCAGTCCGTCTCGACAATGAACTCAGAGATGTGCATATAGTGCAGTCCGCCTCGACAATGAACTCAGAGATGTATCAGAATATCGTCCCTTGAAAATCTTTCATCAATCTTATGATCAGTTTATCATATTTATCATCATGTTGAATACATTTGCATATACAAATGAATAAATAATAAAACACTTATCTAAAATAGTGTTTATATCACAACTTTCAGAAAAGAATTAAAGCTGTTTATATGAAAATAAGATGCGGTATGACAACGCTACACCAGACACCAAAAGACGTAGAAGATACCAATTATATGTCACTATACAGCCTTCAACAATGAGCAAACCCATACCGCATAGCAAACTATAAAATGCTAAAAGATGAAAAATGTAAAGTAATTCAAAAGAGAAAACTAACAGCCTGGTACTAATTTTATTGCAACAGACGCACATTTCGACAATTAAGTCTCCTCAGTGATGCAAGATATGGTATACCTGAATGAGACAGCTACATTCTCTGAGCTCCTCTGTCATATACTTTAGCACTTGACAATAATGATTCACACTTTGATAACAATAAACGAAAAACAAAACTGACAAACAGCAACAAACAACAACCACTCAATTACAGCTGCATGGCTCCTGACATGGTACAGGCACATATAGAACATTAAGAATGCGCTGTGGTTAAACATGTGTTCATGGTGCAACCATCCCTTAACCTGGGACGGTGGTGTAACAGCACGACATGAGAACAAACTATAATCAAAGTACTGAAGTACTGAACATCGGATGACCGCAAGTTCTTGTGGATGGTCACAAGCACTTGTCTCAGAAAAATCACATCTCTATACCTGAAAGTGAGGTTAAGGTACATAGATATATTTTTTCTGAGACAAGTTCGTGTGGATGATGAATAAATGACAGGGAATTCAACCTCACCGTAATAACTATTATATTGTAGTGGTACAAATCAGTATACTATGGTTTGTTTTATATATTATATTAATATTTGTATATAACAGTTACATGTATATATAATTTTCATCCATTTGTATATCATTCTATTCTACTATTCTAATAATAGTGCAGTGCAAGTGCATGGTGGACACTCTTCTATAATAATTCGATTTTTCTAATAGATTGGATTGGATTAGGCATTCATATTTTCCCGCAAAACGTTATCAGTCAAAAACGAAAGTCACGTGGGTAGAAATGTCTGTGGCAACAATACACCGGAATGCCCTCACGGTCATCCGATGTAAAAATCAGTTGAAAACTGTATTAGTGAAACTCATCTATGTCATAAGCACAAAAACAACTTACAAAAACACTAAAGACACTAAGTACATATCTAAGAGTACTTTTGCAGTTTCTGAAAGCTAGTTCAAAGCCAATAACAACTAATAACAATTATATAGAAAAAAATCATGTTTCTAAGACTAAAAAAGTTTAACTAACAGTGTAATCATATAAAAAGTGTCAGAACACAATCTAAAGATGTTTAACAGTGTGTTTATACTACAAGCTTCAGAAATCAATTTCATGAAGCGGTGCGACTATATCACAAGTTTCAGAAAACAATTAAAGCTGTTAAGCGGTGTGTTTTGTCACGACTTTTCAGAAAACAATTTAAAGATAAAAACAAGTCACATTTTCTAGAAAGCAATTATTTTCAAAAAGACATTTAGCTGTTTGTTTATGTCATTGTACAACTTTCAGAAAATTATTGTGATGATTGTTGAAAGTTCTGCACTTAAAAAAAAACTTTTGAAAAGTTAAACAATATTTAGCGGCTAGTTTCTTTTTATAGAAGGTAAATCTCTGTGTGTCATAGATTTGTATGTTGCCTTCGAGATGTTTTTTTAATTTTGTTGATGGGTTAAAATTGAAGACTCATTGACCTATATTCAGCATCTCCTTTTTTGGTTCATATTTGTACTTATAACAAACGTATATCCAAATATGATAATTCATGATAACAAATGTATGTCTAAATATGATAACGTAGCCGTGTGTCCTCTACAGTAATCCTCTATCATGATAACAGATGTAGGTCTAAATATGATTACATAACCGTGTGTCCTCTACAATACTCCTCCACCATGATAACAGATGTAGGTCTAAATATGATAACGTAACTGTGTGTCCCCATCATGATAACAAATGTATGTCTAAATATGATAACGTAACCATGTGTCCTCTACAGTACTCCTCCATCATGATAACAAATGTATGTCTTAATATGATAACGTAACCATGTGTCCTCTACAGTACTCCTCAATCATGATAACATATGTATGTCTAAATATGATAACGTAACCATGTGTCCTCTACAGTACTCCTCAATCATGATAACATATGTATGTCTAAATATGATAACGTAACCATGTGTCCTCTACAGTACTCCTCCATCATGACAACAGATGTATGCATGAATATGATAACGTAACCGTGTGTCCTCGACTACACTATTCCTCCATCATGATAACAGACGTATGTCTAAATATGATAACAAAACAGTGTGTCCTCTACAGTACTCCTCAATCATGATAACAGATGTATGTCTAAATAGGATAACGTAACCATTTCCTTTACAGTATTCCTCCATCATGATAACAGCTGTATGTCTAAATATGATAACGTAACTCTGTGTCCTCTACAGTACTCCATCATCATGATAACAGATGTATGTTTAAATATGAAGACATAACCATGTGTCCTCTACAGTATTCCTCCATCATGATAACAGATGTATGTCTTAATATGATAACTTAACCATGTGTCCTCTACAGTACTCCACCATCATGATAACAGATGTATGTCTAAATATGATAACTTAACCATGTGTCCTCTACAGTACTCCACCATCATGATAACAGATGTATGTTTAAATATGATAACATAACCATGTGTCCTCTACAGTACTCCTCCATCATGATAACAGATGTAGGTCTAAATATGATAACGTAACCGTGTGTCCTCTACAGTACTCTCCCAATCATGATAACAGATGTAGGTCTAAATATGATAACGTAACCATTTCCTCTACAGTATTCCTCCATCATGATAACAGATGTATGTCTAAATATGATAACATAACCACGTGTCCTCTACAGTATTCCTCCATCATGATAACAGATGTATGTCTAAATATGATAACGTAACCATGTGTCCTCTACAGTACTCCTCCATCATGATAACAGATGTATGCATGAATATGAAAACGTAACCGTGTGTCCTCGAATACACTATTCCTCCATCATGATAACAGACGTATGTCTAAATATGATAACAAAACAGTGTGTCCTCTACAGTACTCCTCAATCATGATAACGTAACCATGTGTCCTCTACAGTACTCCTCCATCATGATAACAGATGTATGTCTAAATATGATAACGTAACCACGTGTCCTCTACAGTACTCTCCCCATCATGATAACAGATGTAGGTCTAAATATGATAACGTAACTGTGTGTCCTCTACAGTACTCCTCCATCATGATAACAGATGATTGTCCTCCATCATGATAACAGATGTATGTCTTAATATGATAAAAAAGGGACGAAAGATACCAGAGGGACAGTCAAACTCATAGATCGAAAACAAACTGACAACGCCATGGCCAAAAATAAAAAGACAAACAGACAAATAATAGTACAGATGACACAACATAGAAAACTAAAGACTAAGCAACACGATAACGTATACGTGTGTCCTCTACAGTACTCCTCCATCATGATAACAGATGTATGTCTAAATATGTTAACGTAACCGTGTGTCCTCTTCAGTACTCCTCCGTCATTATAACAGATGTATGTCTTAATATGATAACGTATACGTGTGTCCCCATCATGAAAACAGATGTAGGTCTAAATATGATAGCATAACCGTGTATCCTCTACAGTACTCCTCCAACATTATAACAGATGTAGGTCTAAATATGATAACGTCACCATGTGTCCTCTACAGTACTCCTCCATCATGATTACAAATGTATGTCTAAATATGATAACGTAACTGTGTGTCCTCTACAGTATTCCTCCATCATGATAACAGATGTATGTCTTAATATGATAACGCAACCGTATGTCCTCTACAGTACTCCTCCACCATGGTCACATATGTATGTCTAAATATGAAAACATAACCGTGTGTTCTCTACAGTACTCCTCCACCATCTCCATCAGGACTTAAATTCTGACCCATTACTCCTTATGGAGCTAAATTGAAATTTTCTTTGATGTCATTTAAGAAAAGGATGTTGTTTACGGGTGGCACATGTGGAGCAGGATCTGCTTACCCTCCGAGCACCTGAGGTCAACCCCAGTTTTTGGTGGGGTTCGTGTTGCTCAGTCTTTAGTTTTCTTTGTTGTGTTTTGTGTACTTGTTGGTCTTTTTCCTTTTTTAGCCATGACGTTGTCAGTTTATTTTCGACTTATGAGTTTGAATGTCCCTCTGGTATCTTTCGCCGCTCTTTATCATCATATCTAGGGGACCACTTACTATGTAATGTGTGGTAGGAATGAGCAGCTAGAATAGCTTGATGTTGTATGTTAATGTTGAGAAAAGAAGATGAAATATATGACAAGGTTGCCGATTTAATCATAAGTATCTAAAACTTATCAGATGTCGATTTTTTTTACAAATGCGATAAAAAAACAATGTTGTAAATGCATCAGATATTTGTCAAATCTATTTATCTAAAAATATATGATAGGGTGTGTATTTTTGATATTCAAAATATACAAAAAAGGAGGGATACTAGATGTCTCAGCTACTCAACCCTTCTACAAAAGGATCGAATTGTCATCCATCCCCCTCCCCCCTCCCCGAGATAATCATGAAAAGTAAAAGACGGTTGTTTGTGAACACAGTTTCTTGTTGCATTTTAATGCCGCTGAAATTTTATTCATAGTGTATTTTTATTTATACCCTTTCCTTTTCAACAATTTTTGAATTTCAATCTTTAACTTTATCCGAATTCATCAAGAGAATTTAAGAAATGTATGTTATACATCATGTCAGTACTGAAGAACTGTCTACTGAGCCAATGCTACCATCGGAAACTAACAGTCCGTCAGCAGGGGTATCAACCCAGTGCTAGAAAATGAGTTCGTTTTTTTTAATCATTTGAGTTTTGTATGTTTATTTTCCAACAATTAGTTAAAATATTAGTATTTTTATGAGCATTTTAGGGCTAGTAATGGCCCTGTGATATGATACATGTATGATCTTTCTGTATACCGTTAATGTAAGGATGCACTCTTAAAAGTCAGCTCTGGTAAGTTTATTGCGTGACATATATATATGAATACTCGTCTAAACATCAGCCCAACAATGTTAGATCTGTAAATTTGCCTTCGCAAATTTTTTGTTCTTCCCTCGCCGGGATTCGAACTCATGCTACTGAGATATCGTGACACCAAATCGCCTGCACTGTATCCGACGCGCTAGACCACACGACCACCTAGGCTTCATAACAAAGTTTTCGGTGGCCGGTTGTTACCTTTCCTCGTCAGTTTTAATCTAGCGTCGTAATACAGTACATGATATATAAGGCATAAAGATTGGAATTGTTACAGATCAGCTGAAATATCTATTGTAAAGGATCCTACAAATTAATGCAAGATACAGTCACAGAAATAATTATATTTATAAGTACGTCTGAACCAGTGACAACTCTACAACAGATTTATCCATCGGATCACCAGCAGTGATGGTTTTGTGTTCACTTTTTAGGCGTTTATATATATATATATATCCTAAACTGAGGTAAATTATATGGCCTTCCAAATACCGTTTCGATTCCTAACATCACTGAAGAGACATTAATTGTCGAAATCCGGATAATGGCCAGACTTTCCTTTTCAAGAACGGAATAATTCTTCTCTGCTGATGTAAGTGTTCGAGATGTATAAGCTATTGGTTTGTCACTGCCGTCGTCCATTTTATGCGATTAATGTCTTTTTCGGATCGAAATGTACAAGCACTGATGCGGATTTCAACAGCTGTTTTGACTCCATGAACGCTTTTTCCTGTTCTTTTCCCAACTCCATTGTGTGTCTTTCTGTAGAAGTACATGTAGCGGCTTTAACAAGTGAGACAAATTTGGTAAGAATCTATTGTAATAGTTCAGCATTCCCAGATAAGCTTTCAATTCTGTCACGTTTGTCGGACTTGGGGCTATATCGATTGCCTCAACTTTACTCTCCACTGGAGAGATTCCGTGTTTGTTTATTTTAAATCCCAAATAAACAACTTCTTCGGCCATAAACACACACTTCTGTCTCTTTAACCGAATTCCTATTCTTTTGAATCTAGACAAAACCTCAGAAAGAGTATTTATATGTTCCTCCCTTGTTTTACCCGTTATCAGTATATCATCTACTCGAATCAAAACATTGGAGATACCTTGAACAACATTTTCAAGTGTTCTCTGGAAAATACCTGGGCTGGAAGCTACACCATACGGAAGTCTATTGTACCTGAATAAACCCTTATGCGTGTTTATAGTCACATACCTTTTACTGTCCTCATCAAGTTCAATTTGTTGGTATGCTTGATTTAAATCCAATTTTGTATATTCTTGTCCTCCTCCAAGCGTTGCGTATAAATCCTCAGTTTGTAGTCACCACAAATTCTAAAAGATCCGTTCTCCTTAACTACAGGTACTATTGAGCGGCCCAGCCGGAAAATTCCACTTGCTGAATTTGACCCTCCTTCTCAAGACGTTCAAGTTCCATCTCCACTTTATCCTTCAACGCATACGGCAAAGGGCGAGCCTTGAAATATTTCGGTACAGCACTCTCATCAACATAAATCTTGGCTTTCATGCCTTTTACAGTTCCAAGTTCATCTTTGAAAACCTCCTTATTTGCTTCCAAGATCATATTTAAATCACTCGGTTGATTATCACTTCCAACGACGGAGAAAATATCCTTCCAATCCAGTCGGAGTTTGTTCAACCAGTCTCGGCCAAGTAAATTCGGACCTTTACGCTTCACTATCAGTATTGGCAATTTTGCGCTTTCCTTCTTGTAATTGACATTGACGATTGCACGTCCTATTACAGGAATCTGCTCTCCCATGTATGTTTGGAGTTTAGCACTTGTCGGTTCGATTCTGAATTTAGACTTGTATTCCTTGTAAGTATCCTCGCTCATGATAGAAACTGACGCTCCGGTATCTATCTCCATGGCTATTTCACATTCATTCACATTGATTTGCACTTTATATGCCTCATTAGAATTATTTCAGAAATGAAAAACTGAATAGACTTCATTTTCACTTTCATTTTCGCTATTTTCATCCTGCTCCATGAAATGAGCACGTGGTTTAAAACGTGATTTAAACTCTCTGTGATTTTCACTTAAATTCCCAATGACAGATTTGTTACGGCATTTCTTTGCTATATGTCCTTTCTTTTTACAACTGTGACATTTTGCCTCCTTAAATCTGCAATCGTCGGCTAGGTGATTTCCTCCACACCGGTAACAATCTCCTTGTTTCGAATTTCCAGCTTTGTTTCGCGTGTACGATTTTGAAACTTTGTTAACTTGTTTCTGAATTGTTGCATTTGTCCCACTCGCTTGGATGTCTTTTGCGTTCTTCTCAGCAGTCTCCATAGCGGTAGCAATTTCCAATGCCTTGTCAAAAGTTAAATTTGGCTCTGCTAACAGCCTCCTCTGAATGCGGTCACTCTTTATTCCGACGACTAACCTGTCTCGTAACATCGCATTTAACGTGTCACCATAATTACAGTGTTCTGTCAGACTTCTTAGTGCTGCAATAAATGTCCTCACTGACTCATCGCTGTGTCTTGTTCTACTGTTAAATTTAATCTTTGAATAATTTCTGATGGTACTGGATCTCGATGGTCTTTCACTAGTTTAGTTAAAACGGCAAGTGATTTCGTTCCTGGTTTGGCTGGTGCTAATAAATCCCTAATTAATTTGTAGATATTCTTCCCACATACACTTAAGAAAATATCTCTTTTCTGGTCTTCATCATCTATTTCATTAGCGTTAAAATAATGTTCCATACGTTCTACATATTGTGTCCAATCTTCGGATTCATCAAAAGAGTCTAACTTCCCGTAAGTCGGCATTATTACGTGTAGAAATTCACATCTATTTTAATATTCCAGTTATCCTCGTCGCCAAAATGTGTAATATATTTGCTATATAATAATACAATCCAGTTTCTATAACTAATTTATTAACAAGTACATCGTTTGATGGTCAGACTACAGAATGACAATATGTGTATAAGAACTTCAATTGATCTCTTTAATTATGTTTATTTAAGAACGTGCAGACATGTGAGGGTTGCTGATCTGTCAATTATAATTACTGTAACAGATGATACGGTAATAAAGTGCGGTGAACTTTATAACATATGGTCTTCAAGTTATGTGAATCATTAAGACAAAGTTTCGATAGTGTGCGACTGCTTGAAGGCAGCTAAAATTTAAGTTGCCTTACACTATCAAAACTTACACTACTTGAAGACCATATATAAAAAATTATGATTTTGTGTATTTATAATAGATCATAATTGATTAACAGGAAGAACAAAAATCTTTAGAAGCAATACATCGGCTACTTTTCTTGAAATGAAGTAATCGGTGCCTATTTTTCAGTACCAGACGATGCTTTGGCTATTACCAATATCCGCTGTCGTTTTCAGAAAGTATAACCAATAAATACATTGCATTTCATTATTGCAACATTGCAAGAATTCTAAATTAGACCTGTGTATGGATGAAATTGGACCAGGTTCTCTTATAGAAAAACAAAAACATATTTCAGCTTATCAATAGTTCTGTGTAGCCTAGCCCATGCATTGAAATGAACCATGACGACATTGCAAATACTATTTGAATGAATATCCTTAATGTCTGACAATGGTCAACTTGCTATAGACGGACGGTCCAGCACATATATTATTTCGTCTTTTTCAACTTTCCGGTTGATTGTATATATTATGTAGATTGAGAAAAGGAGTAGGTTAAATAAAGGCAACAGTAGTATACCGCTGTTCGAAACTCATAAATCGATAGAGATAAAAAAAAATCCGGGTTACAAACTAAAACTGAGCGAAACGCATCAAATATAAGAGGAGAACAACCACACAACAAAAACACAACATTAAAATGTAACACACACAGAAACGAATTATAATATAACAATGGCCATTTTCCTGACTTGGTACAGGACATTTTAAGAAACAAATGGTGGGTTGAACCTGGTTTTGTGGCATGCCAAACCTCCCGCTTTTATGGCATTGTTAAATATAACATTAAAATGACAACATTACATGACAGGACTACAATACAAATAAATGGGAGAACATATAGGACAAAGAAACACACGAATAATAGCTAACAACAGGTACTAGGTTTAAAATTTAATACGCCAGACGTGGGTCTCGTCCACACAAGACTAACCAGTGACACTCAGATGAAAAAAAGTTTGAAAGCCAAAACAAGTACAAAGTTGAAGAGCACCGAGGACCAAAACTTCCAAAAAAGTTGCGCCTAACACGGCCAGGGTTTTCTGCCTGGGACAAGAACATCCTTATTATTTAGAATAATTTATAATTTTGCAAACAGTAAATTTTATAAAATGACTATATAATAGATATACATGATAAAACCGAAGTGGGGACTAACTACAGAATAAAAACGGATACATTACACAAAACAACTTAATCCAACACATAAAAATACACAGCCGAGTTAGCCAAAGCCTCAACGCACAAAGTGACGTCACATTTGAAATTCTAAAAAAACACACAAAGTGACGTCACATTTGAATTTGTAAAAATATTTCCAAAAATAAGATAGGATTAGGATTGATTCAAGATTAGATTTGTAATACTGACATTACATTTATTAATACCAATGAAAATTACAATACTTATTAATATCAAATTGTGGTAGTAATTAGATAATTAATTGTATTATCTAGCTATGTCGGTGTTTCTTCTGAATCAAACTGTAAACCAAATATATCGTATAAATTTCGTTGAACCAAACTAAAATCTAATTAATGAAGGGGGTGATTAATTATCTTTACCATAACACACGAATATAACAGAAAAGACGTTAAGACATTTGACAAAATCCGACGAGAATAACAAATATAACATCAAAATTAAATACATGAATTTGGGATAGAAAAGTACCGTGACACGTCTTATAGCAATGCGGTTTCACACTCAGAAAAATAGTCACAATCGGGAATAAGTCACGTTCGGTAATTAAAAGATCAGACGACGTAATGACAAACCACAATTTAACACGTGGTAAAAATGTCCTTAGTTAGTTTGGACAAAGACACATCGTATGGATCAACCAATTCGTGATGGTGTCCGTAAAATTTACGGAGTGTCATTTTTAATCTGTCCTCCTCATAACTTTGTTGGAGCAGTTTCTGCGTAAGGAGCACACTCCTGTATATGAAGTCCGAATAGTGTGAACAAGCACGAGAATAACGTATCAATTGAGATATGTAAACACCATACGAAGGGGCAGAGGGTATGTTACTGCTGAGAAATGGGAAATTGATAATTGGGAAGTTGAAATCGTCCCATTTATCATAGATTTTCGTGTGAAGTCGTCCATCTGTGTCAATATTGAGGAAAAGATCAAGGTATGAAGCAGTCCTTCTAGTATCAGTAGTATCCTTAATTTCAAGTTCACTGGGATATATGAGATGTAAGTATTGGCTGAAATATGGGTTATTCGATGATAGAACATCATCAATATATCGGAAAGTAAAATTAAAGAATTTCGCAAGGTGCTTTTTCTTTTTGTCTTTTAGAAGGTTCTGAATGAATTCTGCATCATACGAGTACAAAAACAAATCGGCCAGTAGGGTGCACAATTAGTTCCCATTGGAATACCGACTGTCTGTTGAAATATAAATCCTCCAAACTCAACAAATATATTGTCGATCAAAAAGTCCAGCATTTTGATATTATCATCTTCAGTATATTTTCTGGTAGATTCAGTGTGGTTTTTCACAAAATATGAATTATTGTAACCCAAAGCAAGAAATGTGTATCTACGATTCGCATTTTTATAGAAAAAGCTCTGTTTAATGAGATAGTGAAGTCGATCTTTCAGCTGAGCATGGGGAATTGTAGTGTAAAGCGTAGAAAAATCAAAAGTCTTTATGTTGCTGCAAAATTGCAAAGATTGTGATCGAAGATTAAGCAGTAGATCTTTCAAATTTTTGAGAATCCACATCTGGTTAACACCACTGGTAGAATATATCTCATCACAATATTTTTGAAGCCCATCTTTAACTGTAGAAAGAATAGTAGTCAGTACTTCAGAAAGATGTTTAGTCGAACATTTTGATGACCCAGCTATGTATCGTTCTTTATATGGAGTTTTGTGTAGTTTTGGTATCCAGTATAATGATGGTAAATTTTCTTCGTTTTCTTTGATGTTGATACCAAAAGAAAGAAGGACAGATTTGTGATTTTGTAAAATTTCGTCCTTGTTAAATGATGTTATAGAATATGTAGGGTTACCAGTTGTTCTATTTATTCCAAGCTCTGTTGTGAGACATTGCAAATAATGGTTTTTACATATGAAGACAATATTGTTGGAGGCTTCATCTGCTGGAACAACGACATATTTGTCATGCAAAGAGGATAAAGCATCCACAACATCCGGATTTTTGAAAGGGTTAGTAACTCTTGTGCTCATATTGCATCGTAGTTTTTGAATGCGCTTCTGAATGCATGATCGAATAGCTTTGATCCATTCAGATAAAGTGTCCAGTTCTGGTTCGTCTGGTTCGCGCTTTACCCATTTTCTTGCATAGTCCTCAACTGCTTCCATCAGTAACTTGAAATTCATTTTCCAGTTGATGGGCTGGGGAATTCTATATTTTGTTCCCTTGGCTAACAACTCTCTTAGTTGTTCATTGGTCACGATGCCAAGGTCACGAGTAATAACATGACCAGCTGGACTATACTTGTATTGTGACGATGCACATGAGCAATCCGGAGGCTTGGATTTCCCATCTTTGAGGTTAAAGGCCTCCAAAACTCTCTTGTGGTTGAAAATCTTGGATGCAATAGACTTGGTGTAAGTATAAGAAATAACAGGTGTAGCTTTATTTTTGAAGTAATCAGGTATAGTTTTTTGTACAGATTTCTGATGGAAAATATTGCTAATATTTACAGCATCTAAACCTTTATTGGCGAATTCTACCTTAAAAAAATCTACGTTTTTCCTCATTTTTGGATGTAGTCGATACGGGTTTGAATAGTCTATGGTTAGCAATGTCCATGATTATTGCAACTAATCTATACAAAACAGAACGAGAATCAGTAACGGAAGTATTTTGGGCCTCTTGAAATAGTAAAAAAAAGTTTTGACAATGGAATGGAGTATAATTTAGTTCTGATATGATGAATTCCTAAAGGTTTTTGAACAGACGTTAACAGACTATTAATAGTGATATCCCTTGATGACATAGAGAACGTTTTTGCTAACTAATCACACCTTTTTTTGTTGTTGTTGAAATTGGACAAACTAAACATTTTACGTATTTGGCGACCATCTTGAAAATTGACGTAATTTTGGTTTTTTATGCCATCTCTTTCGTCATGTCACCCTACACCTTTCCATGAAATAGGACAACGTTGATATTTTAATATGTTTTGAACGGCCATCTTAAAAATGGCGTCTCCCTCCCTAAAAAAAAGATTTCTTCTCCAATATTCAATGACCTGATGATATTTTCCGAGGTCCTAGAAACTCTGACACCTATTATTTTCATGCAAGTTTAAACTATTTAAACTTACGTTTAATTTTTGTTCAAGAAGAATAAGAAATCGAAACTTTGTTTGGGAAACTCGATAAATGACTAAGTTCAAACTAATTGAGTAGCAATAACAATGTAAAATGACATAGTATAAATACTTTTAGACATGGGTTTTGGGACCAAAGCAATATAAAATGACTCATAAATACTTGAAGGAGATATAAGAAGATGTGGTATGAGTGCCAATGAGACAACTGTCCATCCAAGTCACAATTTGTAAAAGTAAACCATTATAGGTCAAAGTACGGTCTACTACACGGAGCCCTGACTCACACCGAACAGCAAGCTATAAAGGGCCCTAAAAATTACTATAAAAGCCGAGAAATGAGAAACACTTCTGAACCACATCAACAAACGACAACCACTGAACATCAGGTTCCTGCCTTTATGAGCTACAAACAAAGATAAGACGGCCACGAATCACATGAAATAATGTGTACACAACAATGTCACAGTTGAAAACTCAAACATTGTGTATGACATCTGAATCAAGTAATACAGACACTTCGGATACCGATTTAGTTTATTTTATTCTTTCAATTAATTAACTCTTTTGCATGTTTGAAATACAAAACTTCTGTTTTTTTGTGATTATTTTCTTTTTCCCCACCCAATCGTTTAATAGTAGTAAAAAATTGAATAATAGTACCCCTTTTTGATTCCCAAAAAATATCAAGGCCCCTCTTAATCCCTTTCAATTCAATTTACACATGACCAGTATCTAAGATAATTTTAGTTTTATCAGGAGAACATTTAACTGCTTTATAAATATATATGAACGCTTTGTTCTTTTTATGTTTTGTTAATCGAAACATAAACATGACTTCTGTACTCTGACGATAAAAATGTTAAATTATCAAGAAGACAACTGTGCTTATAAACTTTGTATCTTTATATTTATTTTCTCTACATATTCAATTTTAAAAATAGTCATCTATACCAGTCATAATTCAGCATCTGTTATATTTCAATAGAATCTCTTCAGATAAATACATGAACTAATGATAAACTAAACAATAAAAAATGTTGTTTTATTACCATGTATACCCTTGTGAGTATAGAAAGATGTGAGAACAGAAAGCTATGTGATTTATTTTAATGTTGCTGTGCGAATTAATTCGTTACGTTCCAACCTTAACTTATTTTTCTACTAACTGTGTACGCAACATCAATACGAGATTGATTGTTGAAACCTTTACGTTTTGTTATAATAAAACACCCATGCAACCACGCATCCCATATTGCATGATAGGACCCGACACCACTTTAGTGTTTCGGCAGTTAAGCTTGGGATGGTCATTTTAAGATGCATTATTTGAATATAATCAAATATGAAAGTTAATCATGTATATATTGATATATTTATATTTTAATTCTTCTTCAATAGATCTAGTTATTATGACAGATCTGCCATCATCAGGGGTCCAACTGTCAATTTTATGTTAAAGTCTTTAACTTTGATTTACTAAGCATATCTTCAACACTCTTGTGTTTGCTATACGCAACTATTGGTGCTGTATTGAATATTTGTACACAATCTTCGTCAAACTGTAATAAATGCCAGTGTTTCATAATACGTTTCTTTATTTTACGTATATATGGATTATATTTAGTTATTAAAACTAATGGAATATTTTGTTTTTCTTTTGATTTGTTTTGTTGTAGTAATTCAGTACGGTCAATTGATAAAGCATCAGTAATGGTATCATCTATTTCCAAGTTATCATAACCCCTATCTAATAATTTCACTTTGAAATAAGTTAGATTGTTTATTAATTTGTTATGGTCACTTGTGTTTCTAATTGCCGTATTGCTTCACCTTTAATAAATCCTCTGAATACATGCTGTGAGTGACAGCTATTTCTGTGCAGAAACAGATAAGAATTGGTTTCTTTAAAATGTATTTCAAGGTCAAGAATGCCATGTGTTGTAAATCTTTGACCTTTGATTACATCAACATCTAAGAACGACATTTTATCGTTTGAGATCTCATAGGTGAACTTTAATAAGGGGTTATAATTATTTGCTAGACGAAACAAATTTATAATTTCATCTGATGTCCCATCATATATTATGAATCCATCGTCCCTATATCTGCCATGATAGAATATTTTGTCTTTATGTTGAAATGCAGAAATAATTTGATTCATTATTTCGAACATAAGTATGTCACAGATTTCCGATGAAGGAACTACACCGATTGCCGTACCTATTATTTATTTATAAATTTTTCCATCAAATTCAAATACATTGTTTTCTAAAATGATTCTCAACAAATGTATTAATACATTGACCGGCGGTTCATTGACTTTGAAGTTTGATTTGTCAAAACTGTCATAGGCTCGTTCAACCGCACTCAATAAAGCTTCTTGAGGTAGATTAGTAAACATCTGTGTTATATCATACGAAACCAAAAGGCTATTTGCCATAGGTTTTAATTTCTCAATGATATTAATGAACGATGTAGTATCTTTTATATATGTAGACTGATTTTGAACTATTGGTATAGGAAAATAGTCAACGCAATGGCCTATAAGTTCAGTTACAGAACCACACTGTGATATAATTGGTCTGCAAGGTGGAATTATATTTAATTCATTTAATCCATCATGTTGTATTTGTTTGAACGTCTCCGTTTCAAGACGGTGAATTTTTGGGAGAATATAAATTCTCCCTAAACGTGCATCTCTTAATTTTTGACCATTTGTTAAAAATTTGAATGATATATTGTCGATTATGCCTTGGTCGTATAATGATTTAACATACTCAATGACCTGGATTTTCAGTTCTGCCATGTTAAATGAATCTAATTGGCAGTAGTGTGGAGTATTTAGTTGTCTTGTGACTTCTTTTATGTAATCTAGCCTGTCTAAAATAACACAATTTGAATTTTTATCTGCCTTTTTTATTACTATTGTTTTATCATTTTTCAAATTGCGTAGCGCTATTCCTTCGCCCTTAGTAAGATTGTTTTTTACAATTTTTTCTATTGGTAGAAAAGACAATTCAAGCTTTGTTAAATCTATATAATTTTCCAACGTTTGGCACGTAGAGGCAGGTTTATATCCTGTATTGCTACGAAATGGATGAGGGTCAGTTTTTTCTTGACTGAACATATACCGACATCGTAGTTTTCTAGCAAATTCGTTGTAGTCTTAGTATAGACATTTTTGCATTTTTGCTTGATGGGTTGGTATAAATTTCAAGCCTTTCGCCAACAGGATATATTCCTGATTTGATAATCTGCGTCTGGATAGATTAATTACATGCTTTTTCGCATGTGCAGTTCTTTGCTGCATATTATATTCATTCCGTTCTTTTTTTATTGTAGAATCGGAATTTTTGCTTTTTAGCATTTCTATTAAAACGACGTGCCATTTTTGAGTTCACATTGGGTGATTCTCTTAGCTACGTGCCTTTGTTGAGCTCACATTGGGTGTCTGAAGAATATTTAGGTTTACACATGTTATAAACCTTGAAAAGAGATCCGCCCACATTCACGTGGGTTGATAGGCGGGGATAAGATAGCAGTGAGACATTGTCCGTGTTGATGATGTATAAATGAGTCACATTGTTTTGTGGAATTTTTCAAAGTAAATCAGGCCATCAAGTATTTTTAACTCAAGGCTAAAACCTTTGTCCACCGGAACAATAAATTAACACTGTATCCCATCAAACAGGATATGCGGGTCGTTCTCAATGCAGAAAACGATTTTCGGTAAGGTGCAGTAGGACAGTCGTCCTTGCATACATTTTGTTATAATAAAACACCCATGCAACCACGCATCCCATATTGCATGATAGGACCCGACACTACTTTAGTGTTGCAGCAGTTAAGCTTGGGATGTTCATTTTAAGATGCATTATTTGAATATAATCAAATATGAAAGTTAATCATGTATATATTGATATATTTATATTTTAATTCTTCTTCAATAAATCTAGTTATTATGACAGATCTGCCATCATCAGGGGTCCAACTGTCAATTTTATGTTAAAGTCTTTAACTTTGATCTACTAAGCATATCTCCAACACTCTTGTGTTTGCTATACGCAACTATTGGTGCTGTATTGAATATTTGTACACAATCTTCTTCAAACTGTAATAAATGCCAGTGTTTCATAATACGTTTCTTTATTTTACGTATATATGGATTATATTTAGTTATTAAAACTAATGGAATATTTTGTTTTTCTTTTGATTTGTTTTGTTGTAGTAATTTAGTACGGTCAATTGATAAAGCATCAGTAATACTATCATCTATTTCCAACTTATGTTTAAATAAAAACGAGTCCTTAACCAATCCAAATATCTCAATACAATTCCTAAGACACAATTCTCTTTTTCTTGTAACAGCATAAATCTTCAGAGATGTTGAAATAAGAGCGAGTCCTTAAGCAATCCAAACATCTCAGTATTATCTCTAGGACATATTCTTCTATTTTTGTTGAAATAAAACGAGTCCTTCACCAATCCAAACATCTCAATAGTATCTCTAGGACATAATCTTCTATTTTTGTAACAGTATATATCTTCAGACAATCAAAGTAAGATCTCATTATCTCATCATTAAATACATATATAGTTTATTTTCATATATTTAAATATTACTATTAGTTTCGTTTTGAACCAGTTGGACCCCTGATGATGGCAGATCTGTCATAATAACTAGATCTATTGAAGAAGAATTAAAATATAAATATATCAATATATACATGAATAACTTTCATATTTGATTATATTCAAATAATGCATCTTAAAATGACCATCTCAAGCTTAACTGCCGAAACACTAAAGTGGTGTCGGGTCTTATCATACAATATGGGATGCGTGGTTGCATGGGTGTTTTATTATAACAAAATGTATGCAAGGACGGCTGTCCTACTGCACCTTACCGAGAATCGTTTTCTGCATTGAGAACGATCCGCATATCCTGTTTGATGGGATACAGTGTTAATTTATTGTTCCGGTGGACAAAGTTTTTAGCCTTGAGTTAAAAATACTTGATGGCCTGATTTACTTTGAAAAATTCCACAAAACAATGTGACTCATTTATACATCATCAACACGGACAATGTCTCACTGCTATCTTATCCCGCCTATCAACCCACGTGAATGTGGGCGGATCTCTTTCAAGGTTTATAACATGTGTAAACCTAAATATTCTTCAGCCACCCGTTGTGAGCTCAACAAAGGCACGTAGCTAAGAGAATCACCCAATGTGAACTCAAAATGGCACGTCGTTTTAATAGAAATGCTAAAAGCAAAAATTCCGATTCTACAATAAAAAGAACGGAATGAATATAATATGCAGCAAAGAACTGCACATGCGAAAAGCATGTAATTAATCTATCCAGACGCAGATTATCAAATCAGGAATATATCCTGTTGGCGAAAGGCTTGAAATTTATACCAACGCCATCAAGCAAAATGCAAAATGTCTATACTAAGACTACAACGAATTTTCTAGAAAACTACGATGTCGGTATATGTTCAGTCAAGAAAAACTGACCTCATCCATTTCGTAGCAATACAGGATATAAACCTGCCTCTACGTGCCAAACGTTGGAAAATTATATAGATTTAACAAAGCTTGAATTGTCTTTTCTACCAATAGAAAAATTGTAAAAACAATCTTACTAAGGGCGAAGGAATAGCGCTACGCAATTTGAAAATGATAAAACAATAGTAATAAAAAGGCAGATAAAATTCAAATTGTGTTATTTTAGACAGGCTAGATTACATAACAGAAGTCACAAGACAACTAAATACTCCACACTACTGCCAATTAGATTCATTTAACATGGCAGAACTGAAAATCCAGGTCATTGAGTATGTTAAATCATTATACGACCAAGGCATAATCGACAATATATCATTCAAATTTTTAACAAATGGTCAAAAATTAAGAGATGCACGTTTAGGGAGAATTTATATTCTCCCGAAAATTCACCGTCTTGAAACGGAGACATTCAAACAAATACAACATGATGGATTAAATAAATTAAATATAATTCCACCTGGCAGACCAATTATATCACAGTGTGGTTCTGTAACTGAACTTATAGGCCATTACGTTGACTATTTTCTTATTCCAATAGTTCAAAATCAGTCTACATATATAAAAGATACTACATCGTTTATTAATATCATTGAGAAATTAAAATCTATGGCAAATAGCCTTTTGGTTTCGTATGATATAACACAGATGTTTACTAATCTACCTCAAGAAGCTTTATTGAGTGCGGTTGAACGAGCCTATGACAGTTTTGGCAAATCAAACTTCAAAGTCAATGAACCGCCGGTCAATGTATTAATACATTTGTTGAGAATCATTTTAGAAAACAATGTATTTGAATTTGATGGAAAAATGTATAAACAAATAATAGGTACGGCAATTGGTGCAGTTCCTTCACCGGAAATCTGTGACATACTTATGTTCAAAATAATGAATCAAATTATTTCTGCATTTCAACATAAAGACAAAATATTCTATCATGGCAGATATAGGGACGATGGATTCATAATATATGATGGGACATCAGATGAAATTATAAATTTGTTTCGTCTAGCAAATAATTATAACCCTTATTAAAGTTCACCTATGAGATCTCAAACGATAAAATGTCGTTCTTAGATGTTGATGTAATCAAAGGTCAAAGATTTACAACACATGACATTCTTGACCTTGAAATACATTTTAAAGAAACCAATTCTTATCTGTTTCTGCACAGAAAAGCTGTCACTCACAGCATGTATTCAGAGGATTTATTAAAGGTGAAACAATACGGCAATTAGAAACACAAGTGACCATAACAAATTAATAAACAATCTAACTAATTTCAAAGTGAAATTATTAGATAGGGGTTATGATAACTTGGAAATAGATGATAGTATTACTGATGCTTTATCAATTGACCGTACTGAATTACTACAACAAAACAAATCAAAAGAAAAACAAAATATTCCATTAGTTTTAATAACTAAATATAATCCATATATACGTAAAATAAAGAAACGTATTTGAAACACTGGCATTTATTACAGTTTGACGAAGATTGTGTACAAATATTCAATACAGCACCAATAGTTGCGTATAGCAAACACAAGAGTGTTGGAGATATGCTTAGTAGATCAAAGTTAAAGACTTTAACATAAAATTGACAGTTGGACCCCTGATGATGGCAGATCTGTCATAATAACTAGATCTATTGAAGAAGAATTAAAATATAAATATATCAATATATACATGAATAACTTTCATATTTGATTATATTCAAATAATGCATCTTAAAATGACCATCCCAAGCTTAACTGCCGAAACACTAAAGTAGTGTCGGGTCCTAACATGCAATATGGGATGCGTAGTTGCATGGGTGTTTTATTATCACAAAATATAAAATTGTACACTTCAAATGAAGTAGGCTCCATAGTACATGTCAACATAATAAACACACTTGCTTGAATTTCAGAAATATTTCAAACTTAGTATCCCAATCAATATTTTAACTTCTGATTTTCACGGGGAAAACAGTAATAAAATGTACAAATTAAAAAGAGAAATTTAAAAGCGTTAAAAAATCTTATTCCTTATGCATATATATATATATATATATATATATATATACCATTTCATTAAATGTTCGATCATGAGTTATTTCGATGAATTTTGTAAAGAAATGGTTATTGGGTTATTAGTATAATACTATTTTCAGTGTTTTTCGAACAAAAATGCAGGAACATCAAAAACTTAAGACATCGAACGAGTATTCCATGATATCGGAATTCTTTATGAGCTACAAACAAAGATAAGACGGCCACGAATCACATGAAATAATGTGTACACAACAATGTCACAGTTGAAAACTCAAACATTGTGTATGACATCTGAATCAAGTAATACAGACACTTCGGATACCGATTTAGTTTATTCTATTCTTTCAATTAATTATCTCTTTTGCATGTTTGAAATACAAAACTTCTATTTTTTTGTGATTATTTTCTTTTTCCCTACCCAATCGTTTCATAGTAGTAAAAAATTGAATACTAGTACCCCTTTTTGATTCCCAAAAAATATCAAGGCCCCTCTTAATCCCTTTCAATTCAATTTACACATGACCAGTATCTAAGATAATTTTAGTTTTATCAGGAGAACATTTAACTGCTTTATAAATATATATGACCGCTTTGTTCTTTTTACGTTTTGTCAATCGAAACATAAACATGACTTCTGTACTCTGACGATAAAAATGTTAAATTATCAAGAAGACAACTGTGCTTATAAACTTTGTATCTTTAGATTTATTTTCTCTACATATTCAATTTTAAAAATAGTCATCTATACCAGTCATAATTCAGCATCTGTCATATTTCAATAGAATCTCTTCAGATAAATACATGAACTAATGATAAACTAAACAATAAAAAATGTTGTTTTATTACCATGTATACCCTTGTGAGTATAGAAAGATGTGAAAACAGAAAGCTATGTGATTTATTTCAATGTTGCTGTGCGAATTAATTCGTTACGTTCCAACCTTAACTTATTTTTCTACTAAGTGTGTACACCACATCAATACGAGATTGATTGTTGAAAACTTTACGTCCAGTGGCAAATATTACATGCATATTCAGGATAAAATATCCTGATTACGTTGGTTTCATAATGTAAGGATGAAGGGTAATAATTTAGAACTGCTAATATAGATCTTGGATAAGCATAGACATTTTGTCTAGCAGCAGGTCACCTACATGTATATGAACCCCTCAAGGGCTCTTGAGCGTGCAAGCATCCTATTTAACGTCCTAATTCCGACCGGACGGACGTAGCTGCGTATTTATGCATCCCGTAGAGTGAAACGGACGTCCATCTCAAGCAATGGTTTTATTCCCTTAGCTGTATTTGGCAAAACTTTTAATAATTTTTGGTCTCAATGCTCTTCAACTTCGTACTTTATTTGGCTTTTTAAACTTTTTTAGATTCGAGCGTCACTGATGAGTCTGTTGTAGACGAAACGCGCGTCTGGCGCAAATACAAAATTTTAATCCTGGTATCTACGATGAGTTTATTTAATACCAGGATGTAAGACGTCCAAAAGTTCAGAAAATAATGTAAACAAAATTGATTGCTATACAGCAAATATGAACACTGAATTGATGATTTAAGACTCTAGGCAATTTCAATACCGATAGAAACATTAAATACATCCCGAAAATTGTACTTGTACTTGTACGTGCAAAAAATCATAATATGTATCAGTATTTTGTGTGTATTTAAGTCTAGACTGCATCTAATTAATCATCTATATGAACTCCGAAGACTGCAGACGCTCACATAACCAGATATAAACATAAACATGAATATAAATAGATAACGACCTCGTGCCATTTGACTTTTCTAGGTCTGTTTAATTTCATGTAATAATTAAAAAAAATAAGTTAATCATCGTTTTACCGGTACCTGTATAAGAATGATTATGTTGTGGATCGAATCAGTCAACGAAATGGTTCCCTCTGTTTCACTATCAATGTTGATATTCTTTTCTTTTGATGACTTTTAATAGTTAATATATATATATATATAGGTTTGAACGTTGTTTTCAATTTAGACTTGTATATATATATATATATATAACAGAAGATAAAATGGAAACATTGTTATAAGCAATGCTATAATATCTGGTCATCTTCATGATCTTATAACGTATATATATACATGTAGATAACCTTAATTTTGCCAATAAAACAAATACTGTAATATTTCTTCCACTGGAACTTTTACATGTACAATACATGAGGAACTTCTATTCAATGACATATGAGTGTTTAAGTGTTATTACTTTGGTAGTAGTTTTATACTGTTTTCAGCTAAAAATGTTTTTAGGTAAAGGTTTCCACTATTGATATTTAATTGCTAGTTTAATGAATGATCTATCCAAAAACCCATGTTGAATGGATGATAATTTAATGAACAATTAAATCCACTTTAAAATTGAATTTTCTATTGCTATGTTACATTTTGTATTGAGTGTGAATTTTCTATTGCTATGTTACATTTTGTATTGAGAGTTAATTTTCTATTGCTATGTTACATTTTGTATTGAGTGTGAATTTTCTATTGCTATGTTACATTTTGTATTGAGTGTGAATTTTCTATTGCTATGTTACATTTTGTATTGAGAGTGAATTTTCTATTGCTATGTTACATTTTGTATTGAGTGTGAATTTTCTATTGCTATGTTACATTTTGTATTGAGAGTGAATTTTGATGTACAACTTGTTTTATATTGTAGTCCTTTGTATTGAGAGTGAATTTGATGTACAACTTGTTTTCTATTGCTATGTTACATTTTGTATTGAGAGTGAATTTTGATGTACAACTTGTTTTATATTGTAGTCCTTTGTATTGAGTGTTAATTTTGATGTACAACTTGTTTTATATTGTAGTCCTTTGTATTGAGAGTGAATTTTGATGTACAACTTGTTTTATATTGTAGTCCTTTGTATTGAGAGTGAATTTTCTATTGCTATGTTACATTTTGTATTGAGAGTTAATTTGATGTACAACTTGTTTTATATTGTAGTCCTTTGTATTGAGAGTGAATTTTGATGTACAACTTGTTTTATATTGTAGTCCTTTGTATTGAGTGTTAATTTTGATGTACAACTTGTTTTATATTGTAGTCCTTTGTATTGAGAGTTAATTTTGATGTACAACTTGTTTTATATTGTAGTCCTTTGTATTGAGAGTGAATTTTGATGTACAACTTGTTTTATATTGTAGTCCTTTGTATTGGGAGTTAATTTTGATGTACAACTTGTTTTATATTGTAGTCCTTTGTATTGAGAGTGAATTTTGATGTACAACTTGTTTTATATTGTAGTCCTTTGTATTGAGAGTTAATTTTGATGTACAACTTGTTTTATATTGTAGTCCTTTGTATTGAGAGTTAATTTTGATGTACAACTTGTTTTATATTGTAGTCCTTTGTATTGAGTGTGAATTTTGATGTACAACTTGTTTTATATTGTAGTCCTTTGTATTGAGTGTTAATTTTGATGTACAACTTGTTTTATATTGTAGTCCTTTGTATTGAGAGTTAATTTTGATGAACAACTTGTTTTATATTGTAGTCCTTTGTATTGAGAGTTAATTTTGATGTACAACTTGTTTTATATTGTAGTCCTTTGTATTGAGAGTTAATTTTGATGTACAACTTGTTTTATATTGTAGTCCTTTGTATTGAGAGTTAATTTTGATGTACAACTTGTTTTATATTGTAGTCCTTTGTATTGAGAGTTAATTTTGATGTACAACTTGTTTTATATTGTAGTCCTTTGTATTGAGAGTTAATTTTGATGTACAACTTGTTTTATATTGTAGTCCTTTGTATTGAGAGTTAATTTTGATGTACAACTTGTTTTATATTGTAGTCCTTTGTATTGAGAGTGAATTTTGATGTACAACTTGTTTTATATTGTAGTCCTTTGTATTGAGAGTGAATTTTGATGTACAACTTGTTTTATATTGTAGTCCTTTGTATTGAGAGTGAATTTTGATGTACAACTTGTTTTATATTGTAGTCCTTTGTATTGAGAGTGAATTTTGATGTACAACTTGTTTTATATTGTAGTCCTTTGTATTGAGAGTTAATTTTGATGTACAACTTGTTTTATATTGTAGTCCTTTGTATTGAGAGTTAATTTTGATGTACAACTTGTTTTATATTGTAGTCCTTTGAACCCTGAGAGTATGGACTGGTCAGACATTTACCCACAATTCTCTAGTAAAAATGGAGGTGATGATAATAAATTGGTAGAATTTGCAGACATAGGTTGTGTTTATGGTTGATTGTTAGGTACTTGAATATAAGTTAATTATAACCTGCATAAAACGAAGAGATGTGGTATGATTGCAAATGACCAAATATCAAATAGAGACCAAATGAAGAGGATGTAAACAACTGCAGGTCAACATACAGACTTTATTTTATGTATAGCAAGCTATTAAAGGCCCTAGCATAACCAAATGATGAGGATGTAAACAACTGCAGGTCAACATACAGACTTTATTTAATGTATAGCAAGCTATTAAAGGCCCTAGCATAACAAATGATGAGGATGTAAACAACTGCAGGTCAACATACAGACTTTATTTTATGTATAGCAAGCTATTAAAGGCCCTAGCATAACAAATGATGAGGATGTAAATAACTGCAGGTCAACATACAGACTTTATTTTATGTATAGCAAGCTATTAAAGGCCCTAGCATAACAAATGATGAGGATGTAAATAACTGCAGGTCAACATACAGACTTTATTTTATGTATAGCAAGCTATTAAAGGCCCTAGCATAACAAATGATGAGGATGTAAATAACTGCAGGTCAACATACAGACTTTATTTTATGTATAGCAAGCTATTAAAGGCCCTAGCATAACATATGATGAGGATGTAAATAACTGCAGGTCAACATACAGACTTTATTTTATGTATAGCAAGCTATTAAAGGCCCTAGCATAACCAAATGATGAGGATGTAAACAACTGCAGGTCAACATACAGACTTTATTTAATGTATAGCAAGCTATTAAAGGCCCTAGCATAACCAAATGATGAGGATGTAAACAACTGCAGGTCAACATACAGACTTTATTTTATGTATAGCAAGCTATTAAAGGCCCTAGCATAACCAAATGATGAGGATGTAAACAACTGCAGGTCAACATACAGACTTTATTTAATGTATAGCAAGCTATTAAAGGCCCTAGCATAACCAAATGCAAAACAATTCAAAGAGAGAACCAAAAGCCAGATTAATTCCATAAACAATAAATGATAAATAAACATGACACACAGCAACCAAAGACAACCACTGAACTAATTAATTTGATGTACAACTTGTTTTATATTGTAGTCCTTTGTATTGAGAGTTAATTTTGATGTACAACTTGTTTTATATTGTAGTCCTTTGTATTGAGAGTTAATTTTGATGTACATCCTCATCATTTGGTTATGCTAGGGCCTTTAATAGCTTGCTATACATTAAATAAAGTCTGTATGTTGACCTGCAGTTGTAGAGTGAAACGGACGTCCATCTCAAGCAATGGTTTTATTCCTTAGCTGTATTTGGCAAAACTTTTAATAATATTTTGGTCTCAATGCTCTTCAACTTCGTACTTTATTTGGCTTTTAAACTTTTTAGATTCGAGCGTCACTGATGAGTCTGTTGTAGACGAAACGCGCGTCTGGCGCAAATACAAAATTTTAATCCTGGTATCTACGATGAGTTTATTTAATACCAGGATGTAAGACGTCCAAAAGTTCAGAAAATAATGTAAACAAAATTGATTGCTATACAGCAAATATGAACACTGAATTGATGATTTAAGACTCTAGGCAATTTCAATACCGATAGAAACATTAAATACATCCCGAAAATTGTACTTGTACTTGTACGTGCAAAAAATCATAATATGTATCAGTATTTTGTGTGTATTTAAGTCTAGACTGCATCTAATTAATCATCTATATGAACTCCGAAGACTGCAGACGCTCACATAACCAGATATAAACATAAACATGAATATAAATAGATAACGACCTCGTGCCATTTGACTTTTCTAGGTCTGTTTAATTTCATGTAATAATTAAAAAAAATAAGTTAATCATCGTTTTACCGGTACCTGTATAAGAATGATTATGTTGTGGATCGAATCAGTCAACGAAATGGTTCCCCTCTGTTTCACTATCAATGTTGATATTCTTTTCTTTTTGATGACTTTTAATGGTTAATATATATATATATATAGGTTTGAACGTTGTTTTCAATTTAGACTTGTATATATATATATAACAGAAGATAAAATGGAAACATTGTTATAAGCAATGCTATAATATCTGGTCATCTTCATGATCTTATAACGTATATATATACATGTAGATAACCTTAATTTTGCCAATAAAACAAATACTGTAATATTTCTTCCACTGGAACTTTTACATGTACAATACATGAGGAACTTCTATTCAATGACATATGAGTGTTTAAGTGTTATTACTTTGGTAGTAGTTTTATACTGTTTTCAGCTAAAATGTTTTTTAGGTAAAGGTTTCCACTATTGATATTTAATTGCTAGTTTAATGAATGATCTATCCAAAAACCCATGTTGAATGAATTATAAATTAATGAACCATTAAAACCACTTTAAAATTGAATTTTCTATTGCTATGTTACATTTTGTATTGAGTGTGAATTTTGATGTACAACTTGTTTTATATTGTAGTCCTTTGTATTGAGAGTGAATTTTGATGTACAACTTGTTTTATATTGTAGTCCTTTGTATTGAGAGTGAATTTTGATGTACAACTTGTTTTATATTGTAGTCCTTTGTATTGAAAGTGAATTTGATGTACAACTTGTTTTATATTGTAGTCCTTTGTATTGAGAGTGAATTTTGATGTACAACTTGTTTTATATTGTAGTCCTTTGTATTGAGAGTTAATTTTGATGTACAACTTGTTTTATATTGTAGTCCTTTGTATTGAGAGTGAATTTTGATGTACAACTTGTTTTATATTGTAGTCCTTTGTATTGAGAGTTAATTTTGATATACAACTTGTTTTATATTGTAGTCCTTTGTATTGAGAGTTAATTTTGATGTACAACTTGTTTTATATTGTAGTCCTTTGTATTGAGAGTTAATTTTGATGTACAACTTGTTTTATATTGTAGTCCTTTGTATTGAGAGTTAATTTTGATGTACAACTTGTTTTATATTGTAGTCCTTTGTATTGAGAGTTAATTTTGATGTACAACTTGTTTTATATTGTAGTCCTTTGTATTGAGTGTTAATTTTGATGTACAACTTGTTTTATATTGTAGTCCTTTGTATTGAGAGTTAATTTTGATGTACAACTTGTTTTATATTGTAGTCCTTTGTATTGAGAGTGAATTTCATGTACAACTTGTTTTATATTGTAGTCCTTTGTATTGAGAGTGAATTTTGATATACAACTTGTTTTATATTGTAGTCCTTTGTATTGAGAGTTAATTTGATGTACAACTTGTTTTATATTGTAGTCCTTTGTATTGAGAGTGAATTTTGATGTACAACTTGTTTTATATTGTAGTCCTTTGTATTGAGTGTTAATTTTGATGTACAACTTGTTTTATATTGTAGTCCTTTGTATTGAGAGTTAATTTTGATGTACAACTTGTTTTATATTGTAGTCCTTTGTATTGAGAGTTAATTTTGATGTACAACTTGTTTTATATTGTAGTCCTTTGTATTGAGAGTTAATTTTGATGTACAACTTGTTTTATATTGTAGTCCTTTGTATTGAGAGTTAATTTTGATGTACAACTTGTTTTATATTGTAGTCCTTTGTATTGAGAGTTAATTTTGATGTACAACTTGTTTTATATTGTAGTCCTTTGTATTGAGAGTTAATTTTGATGTACAACTTGTTTTATATTGTAGTCCTTTGTATTGAGAGTTAATTTTGATGTACAACTTGTTTTATATTGTAGTCCTTTGTATTGAGAGTTAATTTTGATGTACAACTTGTTTTATATTGTAGTCCTTTGTATTGAGAGTTAATTTTGATGTACAACTTGTTTTATATTGTAGTCCTTTGTATTGAGAGTTATTTTGATGTACAACTTGTTTTATATTGTAGTCCTTTGTATTGAGAGTTAATTTTGATGTACAACTTGTTTTATATTGTAGTCCTTTGTATTGAGAGTTAATTTTGATGTACAACTTGTTTTATATTGTAGTCCTTTGTATTGAGTGTGAATTTTGATGTACAACTTGTTTTATATTGTAGTCCTTTGTATTGAGTGTGAATTTTGATGTACAACTTGTTTTATATTGTAGTCCTTTGTATTGAGAGTGAATTTTGATGTACAACTTGTTTTATATTGTAGTCCTTTGTATTGAGAGTGAATTTTGATGTACAACTTGTTTTATATTGTAGTCCTTTGTATTGAGAGTGAATTTTGATGTACAACTTGTTTTATATTGTAGTCCTTTGTATTGAGAGTTAATTTTGATGTACAACTTGTTTTATATTGTAGTCCTTTGTATTGAGTGTGAATTTTGATGTACAACTTGTTTTATATTGTAGTCCTTTGTATTGAGAGTTAATTTTGATGTACAACTTGTTTTATATTGTAGTCCTTTGTATTGAGAGTGAATTTTGATGTACAACTTGTTTTGGTTTTCCCCCCCCCCTTTAAAAAAGTTTTTTAAAATAAAATTTTTTTAAAGGCCCTTAAAACCCGAAAAATTTTTTAAAAAAATTTTAAAAAAAAAAATTTAAAATTTTAAAAAAAAAAAAAATTTTTTTGGGAAAACCCCCAAAAAAAAAAATTTTAAACCCAAAAAGAAGGAAAAAAAAAAACCTTAAAAAATACAGACCTTTTGGGAAAAAATTTATTTAAATTTTTTAAAAAATTTTAAAGTTTAAAAAAAACCTTTGGGAAATTTTTTTTTTTAAATTTTTTAAAAAAAAAAAAAAATTTTTTCCCCAAAAAAGGCCCCAAAACCCCCAAAAAAAAAACCAAAAAAAAAAACCCCCCAAAAAAAAAAAACCCCCCCCCTTTTTTAAAAAAAAAGTTAAAAAAAAAATTTTAAAAAAACCCAAAATTTTTTCCCTTTTAAAATTTAAAATTTTAACAACCAAAAAAAAGGTTAATTTTAAAATTTTTTTAAAATTAATTTTTTTTAAAAAAAAAAATTTTTTTTTTTTTATTTTTTTTAAAAAAATTTTTTTTAATTTTAAAATTTTTTGGTTCCCCCTTTTTTTAAACCCCAAAAAAAAATTTTTTTTTTTTTTTAAATTTAAAACCCCTGAACCCCCCTTTTAAGAAAAAATTTTTTTTTAAAAAAACCTTTTAAAAATTTTAAAAAAATTTTTTTTTTTTTTTAATTTTAAAATTTTAAAATTTTTTTTTAAAAAATTTAAAAAAAACCCTTTTTTTTTTTTTTTTTTTTTTCCCCCCTTTTTTTTTTTTTTTAAAATTTTAAAATTTTTTTTTTTTCAAAAATTTTTTTTTTTAAAAAAAAAATTTTAAAAAAAAAAAAATTTTTTTTTTTTAATTTTTGTTTTAAACCCGGGTAATTTAAAAAAAAAAAGGAATTTTTTTTAAGTTTTTTTTTAAATTTTTAAAAATTTAAATTTTTTTAATTTTTAAAATTTTTTAAATTTTTTTTTTTCCCCCTTTTTAAAAAACCCCGGGGAAAAAAAAAATTTTTTTTAAAAAAAAATTTTTTGGGGTTTTAAATTTTTTGGGGTTTTTAAAATTTAAAGGAAAAAAATTTTGAAAACCAAAATTTTTTAATTTTTAAATTTTTTAAAAAAATTTTTTTATTAAACCCCTTTTTGGGCCCCCCAATTTTAAAAATTTTTTTAATTTTTTAAAAAAAATTTTTTCCATTTTTGGGTTTTATTAAATTTTGGGGAAAAATTTTTTCCAAATTTTTTTAAAAAAATTAAAAATTTTTTTTTTTTTAAAATTTTTTAAAAAATTTTTTTAATTTTAATTTTTCAAAATGGGGTTTTTTTTTTTGTTTTGGGTTTTTTAAAAAGGGGTTTTTTAAAACCAAAATTTTTTTTTCCAAAATTTTGGTTTAAAATTTTTTAAAAAAATTTTTTTTTAAAAAAATTTTGGTTTTTAATTTTTAAAAATTGTTTTTTTTTTTTTAAATTTTTTTTTTTTTTTTAAAAAATTTTTGGGGGTTTTTTGTTTTTTGGGAAAATTTTTTTTTTTTTAAAATGTTTTGGGTTTTAAAAAAACCCCGGGGTTTTTTTTTTTTTTAAAAATTTTTTTTTTTTTTTTTAGGGAATTTAAAAATTTTAAAAAATTTTTTTTTTTTTTTTTTTTTTTTTCCCCTTTTTTTCCCCCCAAAATTTTTTAAAAATTTTTTTTTTTTAAAAAAAAGGTTTTAAAATTTTTTTTAAAAAAGGGGGAAAATTTAAGGGAACAAAAATTTTTTTTTTTTTTTAAAAATTTTTTTTACAAATTAAAAATTTTGTTTTTTTGGGGTTTTAAAAAATTTTTTAAAAAACCCCTTTTTTGGGCTTTAAATTTTTTGGGGCCCCCTTTCAAATTTTAAAAATTTTTGGGTTTTTTTAAAAATTTTTTTTTTTAATTAAAAACCCAAATTTTTTTTTTTTTTCTTTTTTTTAAAGGGGGTTTTTTTTTTAAAATTTATTTTTTTAAAAATTCCGGGTTTAAAGGGGAAAAAAAAATTTTTTAAAAAAAAGGGGGGGGTTTTAAATTTTTTAAATTTTTTTTTTTTTTCCCCCAAAAAAATTTTTAAAAAAATTTTTCCCAAAAAAATTTTTAATTTTAAAATTTTTTTAAAATAAATTTTTTCCCCCCCCCAATTTTTAAAAACCCCCTTTTTTTTTTTTTTTTAAACTTAATTTTAAAATTTAAAGTTTTTTTTTTGAATTTTTTTTTTTTCTTTTTTAAAAAAAAACAATTTTTTTTTGTTTTTTTTAAATTTTTTTTTTTTAAAACCCCCTTTTTTTTCCCCTTTTGGGTTGTTTTTAAAAAATTTTTTTTCCCAAAAAAGGGAAAAAAATTTTTAACTTTTTAAATTATTAAATTTTTTTAAAACCCGGGGGTTTTTTTTTGTTTTTTAAAAGGGTTGGGGTTTTTTTAAAAAAAAACCCCCTTTTTTTTTTTTTAAAAAAATTTTTTTTTTTTAAAAAAAATTTAAAAATTTTTTTCCCAAAAAAAAGGAAATTTGGAAAAAATCTTTTCCCTTTTTTTTTTTGTTTTTGGTTTACCTTTCCCCAAATTAATTTTTTTTTTTTTTTGAAATTTTTTTTTTTTTTTTTTTTTAAATTTTTTTTTTTTTTTTATTTTTTTGGGGACCCAAATTTTTTTTTAAAAAAAAAATTTTTTAAAAAAATTTTTTTTTAAAAAAAAAACCCCCATTTTTTTAAAAAAAAACCCAAAACCTTTGGGGGGTTTTTAATTAAATAAAGGGATTTGGTTTTTGGGGGTTTTTTAAAAAAAAGGGGGTTTTTCCCCCAAAAAACCTTTTTAAAAAAATTCCCTTATCCCTTTAAAAAATTTTTTTTTCCGGGGGTTTTTTGGGGTTAAAAAATTTTTGGCCTTTTTTACAAAAAACCCCAAAAACCAAACCCCAATTTTTTAAAAAACCCGGACCCTTTTTTTTTTTGGGGGGAAAAATTTTTTTTTAAGTCATCAGAAGTACTTAACATAATGTAGGAAGAAAAGTTTTTTTGAATATTTAGGAACTTTACAAAAGATGCAAAGGTACATGCATGAACAAAACATGTAAATGTAAAACAAAATATGACGTTCCTTGTGGTAGCAAGTGTAAACATGGGCGAGAGTAAGTTACCAAAATAGGATTCAGATAGACAATTAAATAAATATTTAATTTCAATTGATAGAATGTTCGCTTATTCACTTAATTCATCTAATTGTTATAATATTAATTTATAAAACTAAATAAAAGATTTTGATAAATGTTTGTCTAAATTAAACTATATGATCCAAAGACATGTATGGTCCAGCTCGCAGTACTAGACCGTATGAGTATATATACGCATACGGTCTGACGGCACGCGTACGGTCGGACCGTACGAGTATACATATACGGTCCGGACCGTACGAGTACGGTCCAAATACTCATATGGTCTGGAACATATCCATCATGTGTCCATGTACATGATGTAATTCATATTTTCAAATGGCACAAACATTATTTCATGAAATATATTTGATGAGGCAGTACTTTATAGTAAAAAATTGAAAACAACACGTTTAATAATTTTATGCGTCCGAAGCGCTTTTCTGGATTTACCTTCATCAGGAACGCTCAAAGCCAAACATTTGAAATCCGAGGATGTATAAGTACCGAAACAGTTGAAGAGCTATATGACAAAAATACCTAAAACAAATAGCCAAATCCATCTAAGGTCAACTTTGCCTGAGGGAGTTGAAACCTTAGTTTCTTTATAATTTCAAAATTTATAAACGGACAATTTTAGAAAAGTTTGTTATAAATCATGTCAGTACCGAAGTACTGACTACTGAGCTGATGATACCCTCGGGGACTGATAGTCCACCAGCAGAGGTATCGACCCAGTGATGTAAAAAATTGAAAACAACACGTTTAATAATTTCATGCGTCCGAAGCGCTTTTCTGGATTTACCTTCATCAGGAACGCTCAAAGCCAAACATTTGAAATCCGAGGATGTATAAGTACCGAAACAGTTGAAGTAACTTACTCATGTTACTCAACATGCTAAATATAAAACTATTTAATGAAAATCAAAAATCATAGGATATTCTGGATGGGGTATACGTATAGAGAATAATTGAGCATTATCGTAACAGAAGGCAAAAGGGCCATAATCATGTAAAATATCCAAAGAAATAAATCTGTCAAAGATGTGCAATCAATAACATATTTTCAAAGGAACAAAACCCATAATGATATCTAAAACAGCATTCAGAGCTCAGACATAGATAAGTCCATTTTGCTTGCATTGTCTTATTTTCTATGTTTCATTGCTTATTTGAATTTATTTTAAAACAGAATAAGACCATGATGACTTTAACATATTTCACGAGTCAATAAATATAGAACAAATAATATTTGACCTGTATCAAATATTTTGACACAAATTAAAGTAAGTTTGGTACCAAAATGTTTCTCTCTGCCTTCTCATTCATTTAGAATTATTGTGTGTATCCAATAAAAGGTACAAAAAGTTCTTAAAACTTGAATATAAAAATGTGTTTCCCCCACCTAAAAAAGCAAATTATTTTTACTCCCCCCAAATTTTTCCCCCAAAACTTCCCCCTTTTTCCAAAACAAAAAAATGTTATTTGAAGAAAATTTTCTATCTGTAAAATGTGGTAGTTTAAGAGAGATCAATACACTTGACGAGTTATTGTCTGAAAACTAGAAAAATCCTTGTTTTAGACCCTTTTTGGCCCCTTATTCCTGAACGATTCGGCAATTACCCTTAAAAATGAATCCTAACCTTCGATTTGTGGTATTGAACCTCGTGGTACAATTTCAGAGCAATCAAAGTACATCCCTAGTTCAATACATTTTTTTTATTGAAGTTGGACTTACATAGTATAATAGTTTTTATCAGAATCATTTGCAAAATTTATATTGACCTTTTCTCTGCGCACTGTCTTCATGGTGATATGTTTCTTTTGTAAATCAACGAAGTCAACGAAGTACGTATTAATGATGCGGCGATTGTTTAATGAATTAATTTGCTAATGAAGTCAATGAAGATGACATTGACTTTTTGTTCCATTTTTTTTTTTTTTGGGGGGGGGGGGTGCTAATTACAAGATTTAATTGGTTATGTAAACTCACCAATGAAATTGAATGTCTACTTCATCATTTAATGAAATTGGCATTAAACATACCACAGATGGGGGCATCTGAACTAATATATATGTTTATTCCTGTGTGTCCTACGTTTGAAACACCTGTCAACACAAATTTATGTAATACATATATTCCTTAGTGTCAATTTTTTACTTTAATTATTGTGTAAACAATATTCTTGCTAATACATGTGCATAAATGTGCATAAATAAATATAACATACATAAATAAATTTCCTATTTTCGAAAGTACAGAGGTACCAAACACTGACAGGGGGCTTCAACAGTGGACAATTTAATGTTTGTCTCCAATATTTTAATCAATGCAGTATGGATTTATTGGGAAAAGACATATATAATGCCATGGCTCTGACATTACTTACTAGGCTAAAAAACATAAAGGGGAAAAAAATGACTTTTGTCCTTCACTTTTAAAACATGTAAAACAATACTTATTTGGATGGGTTTACAAACTTTGTGATAGGGCATAGTCATACAAATTAAAAAACAAAACAACAACATGAGGGTTTGAGTGGTGGGGGGGCTTTCATTTCTCTATTCTTTAAATGTTTATGCCATTTTTCTTCATTCTTCAAATGTTTATATATGCCATTTTTCTGTATTCTTTATATTTTAGCACACCATTATTCTCTATTCTTTATATTTTAGCTCCCCATTATTCTCTATTATTCATATTTTAGCACCCCATTATTCTCTATTCTTTATTTATTTAGTCAATTTTCTCCTTTACCCATTGTATACATTTTGGCCATTATCTATTCTGTAAACCCATACAGACCCTCATAAATTATTTGCAATTTCTTTTTTTTTCATGTTTTTATCAGAAAATCAAAACAGAAAAGTCACACTTCATTTTTCACACTAAGAGATATGTCAGAACATGCAGGACATGAATTCTCAGATCTGTTTTATGTTTTCAGAATATAGAATAATGGACCTGAAATTTAAAACAAAGAGAAAACAGAACAAAAGAAAAAAACATTAAAATAGAAGTATAGAGAAAAGTTTACCCCTGTACATGTTGTCTTTATAAGATAAGAATTAAGTATTCAGCATCACACAAATAATAACTCTAGTGAAATTGATCCTTTAGAAATCAATAGTTAGTAGTAACATTAATATTTTTGTCAGGTACAAATCAGAGACAGAAAATTAGTATACAAAAAAAAAAAAAAAGTGATTTATATATTCTTAATTAAAAAACTAGTTTCAAATTGCTGTAGTTTGTATTGTTGAAGTATTGTACAAATAAGTAATGAAACTTTATACCAGCATTGTGTACACATCCTTTGCTTATAAACTGGAGAAGTAGAAAGGGAGGCTGCAATTTGTCTCTTTAATTTTTTGGAGACTCCTGTTTACTCTTTTATGCATTAATCTATACTTTGTAAATATATCATGTATATGATGTAGGTACAAAGGATTAAAATTTTCATCATTTATAAATAATTTTGATAATAGACCTACAGGCAGCTCTTATTAATTATGGTTTTAAAGTTTCATTTTAATACATATTCAAATATGGTCTTTTGAAAACAAGTTCATTTCAAGTTTTCATTTCAGTATGCATGAATGTTTAACTTAAACTATTCTGTTAGACATAATTAGTTACATTTCAATACAGCCTACTCAATATACATGTATATAGTTAATACTTAATCATAAAATAATTCAACATCAGGTAACAACTTTACATTTCAAATACTCAAATTTAGCTTATTAATACTTGATATGATGTTGAGGGTTTAGAATATTTTTGTTCTTCCTTTTCTAATAGATATATAAAATCAAGATCATATTTGTTTGCATCTCATTATCAATATCAATCATTATACAATTAGTGTTACAATTTTAGATTCCCATACTGTATATATAACATATAAAGTCATCTATTCAAGCTCCTGACATGAAAAATGTGAAACAATTCAAATAATAAATTTAACATCCTAATTTATATCAAAATAATTTCCAGAAGCAAATATGACAGCTAACAACAACCACTTAATTACAGGCTCCTTACCAAAGGGACAGGCATATCAAAAATGTATTGTCTGGGCTTAATATAAAAACTAGGAGATGTGGTTTGATTGCCAATGAGACACTTATCCTCCAAAGTTCAAATGAAGTGGATGTAAGCAATTATAGGATACCATACCGCCTTCTACAATGAAAAAAAAAACATATTGTATGGTGGGCTAAAAGAGGTCCCGACAAGAAACATATGAAACAATTCAATTCAGAATTTAACTAAGGTTCTAATTTATAACCAAAAAATTTACAAAAACAAATTTGAGTCAACATGAACCAATTACAAACTCTGAACTATAGGCTCCTGACTTGGAACAGACACATGAAGAATGTGATGGGGTTAATAAAATTGAGAATGGAAATGGGGAATATGTCAAAGAGACAACAACCCGACCAAAGAGCAGACAACAGCCGAAAGCCACCAGTGGGTCTTCAACGCAGCGAGAAAATCCCGCACCCGGAGGTAGTCCTCAGCTGGTCCCTAAATAAAATTGTGTACTAGTTCAGTGAAAATGGATGTCATACTAAACTCCAAAACATATAAATGAACTAAATTAAAAAACATACAAGACTAACAAAGGCCAGAGGATCATGACTTGGGACAGGCGCAAAAATGCGGCGAGGTTAAACATGTTTTGTGAGATCTCAACCCTCCCCCTATACCTCTAGCCAATGTAGAATAAAGAAACACATAGCAATACGCACAGTAAAACTCAGTAAAACATGTTTCTGAGGACTCAACCCTATGCCTAAACTGGGACAGTTGTGTAGCAGTAAAACATAAGAACAAACTAAATCAGTTGAAAAGGCTTAACTAATCAAACATGGACGTCATACTAAACTCCAAAACATATAAATGAACTAAAATTAAAAAAACATACAAGACTAACAAAGGCCAGAGGCTCCTGACTTGGAACAGGCGCAAAAATGCGGCGGGGTTAAACATGTTTTGTGAGATCTCAACCCTCCCCCTATACCTCTAGCCAATGTAGAATAAAGAAACACATAGCAATACGCACAGTAAAACTCAGTTAAACATGTTGCTGAGGACTCAACCCTATGGCTAAATTGGGACAGTTGTGTAGCAGTAAACATAAGAACAAACTAAATCAGTTGAAAAGGCTTATTAATAACTAATCCAACATGTGTGTAAGTGCTCAACTCAACCCCTAACCTGGGACAGTGGTGTAACTACACAGAATACACTGTAAAAATCATTTGCAATTGGCCCAACTCCAAAGATGCTTTAGCGAGCAACCATTTAACTTACTTGAAAGGGGGGGGGGGGGTATGGGTTTTTCTTGGTCAGATTTTTTTTTTCGCGCATAGCGCGAACAAATTTATTTTGTTTTTCAACACAATCAATCAGATCATTTTTTACTTAATTTAACACCATAAGGTAAGGGGATGAGGGGGGTAATTAGCATTCAGAATATTTTTTTTGTCATCTGCTCGACTAGAACATTTTTTTTCATCAAATTGGGGATCAGAATATTATTTTAGAAAAAAACATAACACCCCCTCACACCCCACACCCCTAAAATTAAATGGTCGTTCCCTTATAAATACAAATAAAAAGCTAAAAAAAAGAAAGCAAATTAAATATATATATATACTTTTTAAGTAAATGAATAGTTTGGATGTACTATAAATGGAAGGTTATACACTATCGAAGAATATAGTCATAGATAAATTTCTATATTAATGGTCACATAGGTCATCCTATTGATTCTGTATGTAACAGTCAAAATAATATAGATTTAATCATACAGGGTCTGGAAGGGGTCAAATTTCTGTGTAATTCCTACACATTTAAGATTATGTTCCAATTCTTTAAATTTTCATTCCATTATTCTCTATTCTTTATATTTAAGCACGAAATGACCAATTTTTTTCTATTCTTTATATTGACAATTATTCTGCACAGTATGCCCATGATGCCCATTCTCTATTCTTTAAATCTTATCCGGACCATCAAACACTTGCATTTGGTACTATAGATACATGTACATTATATGTAATGGCAACTCAAATATGCAAATTTTGAACCAAATTATCTCAAAAAGTAAGTCATGAAGGTATATTTCAAAAGTACACATCGAAATTGACCTACTACCAAAATTTCAAGAAAAAATCAACGAGGGATCTCTACTGTATCGTATGCCCTTAAGTTAGTTTGATAAGAACTACTTATGATAGATCAATGATATGTTGTATGAAGTTGCATTACTATCCATGCATATTAGTTTGATGACTATTTTAAGGCCCTGTCCCTCGGTCATGGTCCAGTAAATTTGAATACATAGCAATTTTCAATGTAAAGTTTTCTGTTTAAGTTAGTTTGATAGGAACTACTTGTGATAGATCAATGATATTTTCTATAAAGTTACATTACTATCTGTATATCTCAGTTTGTCGACCATTTCTAGGCACTGCCCAATAGATCATAGTTCAGCGACTTTGAATCAATAAGCAATGTTGCTGTTCATTAGATTGTCACTTTTCTGAATTGTAAGCCGACAGGCAAGACATATCTCTGTGTCAACAGTTTATTTTCTTTTTAATTGTTTCACATTTTGTCATCCTGGTTTCTTTTTTATTGTTTAATACTATACAGTATGAGATTTGCTTATTGTTGAATGCCCACTTTTACCTGTAATGGCTGACCTTAGTTCTACAATTTTACTGATTTGATAATAAGAAAGATACTGATGATATTACAAATTTGATGTGGCTTGTGTTTACAATATGACTGATGAATACATATAAAAAGTAGGAATGATCTAATCTTAATGTAATACCTATAATGATAGAACATTTGTATGCAAAAATTCAAAAAAAATATTCAACCCACTGCCAGGTTAGAAAAAAGTAAAATCACAAAAATACTGAACTTCAAAAAGGAAAGTCCCTAATCAAATGGCAAAATCAAAAGCTCAAACACATCAAACGAATGGATAACAACTGTCATATTCCTGACTTAGTACAGGCATTTTCTTATGTAGAAAATGGTGGATTGAACCTGGTTTTATAGCTAGCTAAACCTCTCACTTGTATGACAGTCGCATCAAATTCCATTATATTGACAACGATGCGTGTACAAAACAAACAGACACAATAGGTAAAAATGTCAAAAATAGGGGTACAGCAGTCAACATTGTGTTATCATCTTAATCACTATAAAAACAAACAAATGTAACGAAAAGCACAAAAAGGCATACATCAAATTTAACATTCTCATTTTGCTTTTTCAATTATACGATTTTATTTATCTATGTAAAATCCACCCATAAAGGATGGAAGGTTTTAAGTACTGGCGTAAAATCGCGCGTTTGAAATTCGCACAGGTAGACATAAAATAATTTTGTCGTTTAAAGTATGACGGGATACATAAGTATAGAGTAACGTCAAATGGATATCACAAAAAAACAGACTTAACAGTTAAAGTAATATTAATAAATAAAATAAGTTTTAGAAGAGAAATGGTATTTATAATCCCTGGGTGTGGATAAGCCTGGTATGCAAATCTGGTTAAAAACAGTTAAAACTGGTGAAATTCTCCTGCTTTGGATCAGGGCTTTAAAAAAAAAAATAGGGGACGGAAGGCACTTTTTTATGGTTATTACCCATACAATTGCATTTTACTTGCATCCATAAACACACAGTTTGATCTTACATCTGCTCCCACCCATACAAAAATAATTCAAGTGCCTTCTAACCCTCCCTCATATATTAATTTATGCTCCTGCTGTAGACAACCCGGGCACTAAGTGTTACCCTTGACCGTCCTTCTGTCTTTCTGGACGTCCGTCTGTCCGTCTAATTTTCGTTTCCACTAACTTAAGTTTGCCTCATGCAAATTTAATGAAACTCATACACAATGCTTAGAACCAAAACTTGCAGACAGAGATCGAATGTAGGCAGTGAGTCACGTACCGTTCTAGAGTTATGCCCCTTTTAAACTTAGAAAATTGCAAAGCTTGAGCAGGGGCATAGGGATTATTATCCGGCGGTGGCAGAAGTGATGTAAACTATTTATAAAATACTTTATATTTAAGAAGGCAGAAGACCTGGATGCTTCATACCTTTATGCAGATACCATATGTTACAAAGTTTCCGTCTGTCATATGTCCATTGTCGACCTCATTGTCATGGTTCAGGGACTGCTTGAAAAAACATTAAATGGTTTTGTCATGAGAATTTCTTACTTATTATAAGGAATATGATAACTATATTTGGTATATGGGTTCCTTGCAAATTCTACATGTCCTTCAGACAGGGTTCACCTGACCTCGACCTCATTTCATGGATCAGTGATCAATGTTAAAGTAAGGTGATAGGTCCGGTATTCAGATACTATAAGCAGTTGGTCAATTTTATATGGTGTATGGAATGATTGTAAGGGGTACATGTCAGTATGGCAGGTTTCATCTAACCTTTCACTCATTTTCATCGTTCATTGGTAAATGGTAAGTTTTTGTAATTTGGTCTGTTTTTCAAGTACTATAAGCAATAGGTCAACGATATGTGATGTATGTATTGATTGTAAGGGTACATGTCAGTCTGACAGGTATCATCTGACCTTGACATCATTTTTCATGGTTAATTAATCAATGTTAAGTTTTTGTGTTTTGGTCTGTTTTTCAATTGCCATAAGCAATATGTCAACTATATTTGGTGTATGAATTAATTGTAAGGGGTACATGTCTGTCTGACAGGATTTATCTGACATTGAACTCATTGTCGGGGATCTTTAAAAATGTTAAGCTTACGTGATACCTTAATCTTTAAGACTTTCAACATAAAACCAAGTCAGTAAAGCAGGCAAGACATTTCAGCGCGTGCACTCTTGTAAAAATAAGATGTGGTTTGATTGCCAATGAGACAACTTTCCACCAGAGATCAATTGACGTAGAAATTAGCAACAATAAGTCAATGTATGACCTCAACAATGAGATAATCTATAACCCATACCACATAGCAAGCCATCAAAGACCTTGAAATAAAAAATGTAGAACAATTCCAACAAAGAAAGTAATGCCCTGATTTACGTACAATCTCTTTTGTACATGAGATCAACATTTAATTTTAAAAGTAATTTGAAACTTTTATGCCTGAACATTTAGGATAGCCATAAAACCAACGATCTATATCAGTGTATAATATCATTGGCTTTACGATCAAACTGAATTATAATTTATGAAGTCAATTCGTCGAAGCAATTCAGTTTTCTTGTATCTAGTTATGTTTGTACAAAAAATGAATCAAATATTGTTTGTCAAATCATCATCACCACATACTATTTGACAAAAAAATATATATAAAGTTTTTATATCGACTCATGTGAACCCTTTCTAATGTATCATTACAGTTAAATAGGAAAGTCCTGGTGCAACTGTTGTCTGTTCTACATTTGAGACTTGTATTGTTATTGACTGGAATTGTTTTTCGGTATGCAATAACTGAATTGATTAATCGTGCCGTTTACTCTTTAATTTGCATGTTTTAAAATGCTCCTATATTTCTTGAATTGTTCATGAGATATTGACAGTTTGGACAAAAATGCGTCGACATTGAACGGGTTATATGACGATAAATGTTTGATTATCGGTTTTTTGCGATAGGAGTAGCGTGTTGGTAGTTGATATGATCTACTGTACTTTTGGTGATTACTCATATCGATGATGTTGTCTGGTTTTTGTGCTGTTTGGTTGCTGTCATATTGGCGTACATGTATATATTCTTTATCTTTTTACTGTAGAAAATAGATACATAGTTGTTATTTCTTATAACTCGTTGATCATTGAAAAATGTTCTGATATAAATCAATTTAAAAAGTAAATCATTCAGTTTTATTTTCATGTTCTTGATAAATATATCATAGATTGTTAAAACTATATAAATTCTATTTTATGTTTCCATGTAATTTTAATATCGTCCTTTTATTTGATGATAAACTAAAACATTATAAAAGATATACAATTGAAATGCACTCAACGGGTGTTACCCAGAAAAAAATCGTCTTTCGTACATTTACTAGGTTACACCTGTTCTAAGAAAACATAACATTGATAGTTTATATAAAAGCAACTAGTCCGTACTAACACTACAATAAATATCATATGACCTCAAACTTTTGAAATATTTTACTAAAAGAAAAGTTTAGTCATGCGTTCATATGAATGAGATGTGATTACTGCATGTATTTTAAGTCGTTCATCTGTTGTTTGAGCGAAATGTATCAGGTTTTTCTTCAACGTCATATTGCTTTTAGAACGGGACGTAACTCTGCCACGAACCCATTATTAGAATAAAACTAGTCCACTAACCCATTATTAAATATACAGGGTCTCGTCGTGAATGCTTTTAACCAATGATATACCTTGAAATATATAGGAAGTAAGATATTGATTGTTATATGCCTCCTTATGGTAATTATGACAACATGTTGGTAAAGATAACACAGATTATACATTTATACAAACATGCACACGTTCAAGGTATTACGATAGAAGTTAAGAAAACTACAGCATATGATATCTATATGTACAGGCTGTTGAGTGTTTCAAACCGAATTAGCAAACACAATGGCAACACGAATCACAAAGAGATTATGTGAATGTCATTTTTGGTAATTCTATTAAGTAAACATTTTTGAGAGAACGTTCTATATTATTAATCAGAATTTTTGACATGGTTTAAACCACGGAGACATGACCACTCCTCATATCTTTATAATAGCATGTATCGTTAATTTTATACTGCAATAAGTTGTTTTATTATATTGATTAAGTTATACGTATATACGTTATTTTCGTACGCAAATGGCCAATACTGACATTTGTTTTGTTTTGTATACTATTGCATGTGTTGTTTGTCTTTTGGTATTTTTCCTTTTTTGTAATTTCCTTAAAAAAATTAAATAACAAAAAAACCGAACTCCAAGGATAATTCAAAACGGAAAGTCCTGTGGTAAAATCAAAAGCTCAAACACATCTAACTAATAGAAAACAACTGTCATATTCCTTACTCGTGTTACTTGGTACGAGAAATTCATTATGTAGAAAATGGTGGATTGCACCTGGTTTTATAGCTAGCTGAACCTCTCAATTGTATGACAGTCGTCTAGAATTCCATTATATTGACAACGATGTGTGAACAAAACAAAGAGACGTGATAGATAAAAACGTCAAAAATTGGGATACAGCAGTAAACATTGTAATATAATCCTAATCACTATAAACACAAAAATCTGTTTCATCAAAGACACAAAAAAATGGCGCATAGACAAAGTACATAGCACAAATGAAAGACAGGAACTCAAAAGTGACCATAGTACTATGGCGGGATGTATAAGTACCGATCCACGGCATAGGTATATACTCAAAAATGGATAACAGTAAAGGTAATCAAAAAAATAAAATATCATGTGACTTATGACTATGATAAAATATCATGTGACTTATGACTATGATAAAATATCATGTGACTTATGACTATGATAAAATATCATATGACTTATGACTATGATAAAATATCATGTGACTTATGACTATGATAAAATATCATGTGACTTATGACTATGATAGAATATCATGTGACTTTTGAACGAATTTGTACTTTTCATCAGCAAAATTATTATTACTTCTATAACAGTTTAAAATGTTTACTGCTTTAGAGAAACTCATAATAAACTTAAGTTTTCTGTGAAATGAATTGTGAATTAAAATTTCTCTTAAAAAAATAAAAAATAATTTGAAATAAACTTCTTGAATTGATTTATATTGTTTTCTTGTAAAACAAATCAGAGGAAACTGTAAATAGGAAAATTACAAATATTTGTTGAGAGCGTGAGGCAAGTAAGGTATCAGCGTAAAATTGATGCTGGAAAAATGTAAAATCACAAACATACTGAACTCCGAGGAAAATATTATATTGGTCACATTTCAATTTTGTATTTGTTACCTGTTCATATGAAAATAAAACTTTATGATAATCTTACCTGTTACAAGATATACAATTTATAAATATTGTTATCTAACACGAGGCTAAAACAAGACTACGAATTTCTTCAAAATTGTCGTATCTAAATTTGATACCGGAAAATGTGAAATTAAAACTGTGTGTTGATTTTACCTGTCAAACGACATCATGTGCATTTATTTCGTACCTTACACGAGGATGGATGTACAAATTTGGCTTGTCATATTCTTGGAGTTTTATTTTCTGTCTAGGGTTCGATGTAAGTATAAAATATTTAATTACATAGAAACACATGCTTTTTTTATCAGTCTAATTCTAAACATTTCAAATTGATACTGATATAGTTTGACTGAGGTAAGATAATATCTATAAATCCTAGTTTAGGGTTGATTTATTGTGGAAACTCTAATACTCTTAGTATCCCTTTGACGTGGCTCTGTACTTATATATCCCGTCATTATGTTATTGTTCTATGATAATTTTTGTATTCTTATCTTTCATTTTTGCCAATATTCTTTGTTTTATGCCATTTTGTCTTTCTTTGTTACTTATTCATCCCGTCATTGTGTTATTGTTCTATGATAATTTCTGTATGCTTGTCTTTCATTTTAGCTAATAGGCTTTGTCTATATGCCCCTTTTTTGTTTCTTTCTTACATATGACGTGGCTATCTACTTATACATCCCGTCATTGTATTATTGTGCCATTGTAAATGTTTGTTAATATATTTTTTGGTTTTTATAGGGATTAAGATGATAACACAATGTTAACTGCTGTGCCCCTATTTTTGACATTTTTACCTATTAAGTCTGTTTGTTTGGTTCCCACGTCGTTGTCACTATAATGGAATTTTATGCGACTGTCATACAAGTGAGAGGTTTAGCGCTATAAAACCAGGTTTAATCCACCATTTTCTACATAAGAAAATGCCTGTACCAAGTCAGGAATATGACAGTTGTTATCCATTCGTTTGATGTGTTTGAGCTTTTGATTTTGCCATTTGATTAGGGACTTTCCGTTTTTGAATTTTCCCCAGAGTTCAGTATTTTTGTGATTTTAAGTTGCTTTATATACTATTTTATACATATTTTGACAACAAAATTGTTCACTGTATTATTAACTAAACTCAACTGACACCATAAATCTATACTAGGCTTAAGTTAATGGTGAAAATGGTCCAGTAACCATAAAATATATCTGAAACATTCAAAAAAGTTTGAATAACATTGAAAATATGAGTCACAATTCAGTTTTGAGATTATTTGATCAGCTTGTGTTATTTTTATTTTAAAGGTGATATATAGATATATGTAAGTGTTGATAAATATGGTGTTGAATTTATATTATATTTGGTTTCAATACTATATTATATACATTTTTAATTTCAAATTATTGTTCAAGTTTCTAGCCAGGGGAAATAGCTGTTGTTAAAAACAGTTCCTAAATTGATGAAATACAATAGATAGATACAAACAATAGGTCTAGGTTGGTTAAGACTAGGTCGGGAATGGTTAAGACTAGGTCGAGTATGGTTCAGACTAGGTCCGAGCATGGTTCAGACTATGGCGAGGATGGTTCAGACGCGTATAAATGGTCAATTACTGGTCTAGTACAAGTTCAGACTGTTAAGTATGGTTCAGACTACAGTCGAGTATTATCAAGTACATTTCAGACCAATTCAGACTGATCGAGTTTAATCAGTACAATTGAGTACAGAATTAGGCCATTTCAGACTTTTACTGATTTGTAGTGAGAGGACATGAGTGAACTCCGGAGTGTAATGTGCTCATTTTGCTCAATCAAGGTTTCTGTGTTATGTTTGATATTTTTCTTTTCCCTCCTGTTTTGTCAAGGTGTCTGTTATATGGGTACTAGTGGCATTAATTTTGTATTTGGTTGATACTTTTGATTAACTTTTATAATCATGTTTGAAAGGTGGTCATTTATAATTAGTTATCAAAGGTACCAGCCTTATAATTTTATACGCCAGACGCACGATTCTTCTACACAAGACTCATCAGTGACGCTCAAATCAAAATAGTTATAAAGCCAAACAAGTACAAAATTGAAGAGCATTGAGGACCCAAAATCCCAAAAAGTTGTGCCAAATATGGCTAAGGTAATCTATGCCTGGGATAAGAAAATCCTAAGTATTTGGAAAAATTCATAGTAATCCTACAGCGTATTATTTTTGGCGAGATAACACAATAAATCCGATAAGTAGTCAACTGTTGTAGTGTACTGAATGGTATCTTAGCTATGTCGGTTTTGTTTAACCTACAATACAGTATATTTTTGTGTCAGGTTTAATCCACTATTATCTACATAAGAAAATGCCTGTACCAAGTCAGGAATATGACAGTTGTTATCCATTCGTTTTTATATGTTTGAGCTTTTAATTTTGCCATTTGATAAGGGACTCTCTGTTTTGAATTTTCCTTGGAGTTCGGTATATTTGTGATTTCACTTTTTATAACCAATATCATAGTTACCTTCTCTTTGTACAGAGTATTTAATCGGGTATACGTATCCAAAGAAAACAAAAAAAGATTTAACAAAAATACCAAACATCCAGGTAATTTAAAAAAAGGAGAAAGCCCATAACACCGGACAAAGTCACACGCTCGACTAGATCAACCAACAAATCGAATGGTAACAGTCATATTTCTGACTTGGTACGGACATTTTCAAAATTTTATTAAGATTATCGGTAAGTGCAGATCTAACAAACAGTTTTCTAATAAATGATCTGTAATTTCTTAAACATTTCTAAAGAGAAACAGATATATATCTTATCTGTCAGCTACAACTGATGAGACATTTATTTTCATTTATTGGTACCGTTAATGTTGTTATGATGTATCGGTGTTACCGTTACTAGACTGAATGTTTTTTGCTACAAACTTTCATTTGTAACTGAAGTTGATTTAAAGTGAACATGCCAGTTATTTGAATTTGGCTTTCTGTTTCAATCAAATAGCTTCTAACGTTGCAGTGCATTGATGCATTCCTGTTTATTGCGCCTGTCCCAAGTCAGGAGCCTCTGGCCTTTGTTAGTCTTGTATGTTTTTTGGTTTTGGTTCATTTGTATGTTTTGGAGTTTAGTGTGACGTCCATTTTCACTGAACTAGTACACAACTTTATTTAGGGGCCAGCTGAGGACCACCTCCAGGTGCGGAATTTTATCGCTGCGTTGAAGACCCATTGGTGGCCTTCGGCTGTTGTCTGCTCTTTGGTTGGGTTGTTGTCTCTTTGACATATTCCCCATTTCCATTCTCAATTTTATCTTTGATCGTTCCTGATGAAGGTATATCAAGGAAAGCGCTTCGATTGTTTAAAGTAAACAATTAGGTCCACAAAATAGTTTTTGTCGTTGATAGTACATAGCGTTTATAGTATAAACACTTTCTCGATTATGTAAGAATTAATTTACTTCAAATAAATGCAAGGGTAAACAAAATAAAAACAACACTGTTACATGTGTAAAGACCTTTATGTCTGATTTGCACATCAGGACCAACTTGCAACTGCAACAAGGAAGTTCTAAGTTAAAAAGTAGAACCAAACGATGGCGGGATGTTTAAATACTTAGTCACGTCTAAAGCCATACGTCCAAAAGAGACTTAATAGCATGAAGACAAATAGCATGGAAACTAGATAAAAATAAAAAGTTACACAAGATCAGCACCTAGAATCTATAGCTCAAAACCAATTTTGTATTATTTAGGCTTTGGTATTTTCCGATTAACTTTTTGAGAAACAGGACGAGACGTTCTTCGACAAAACCCGGGATCATTAATGTTTTCCTCAGACACCGATGACGTTTTACAAAGTCTGAGAAGCAGATGCGAGCTCTGGAATATCGTATGAGTTAAGATATATATATACCATAACGCTGGTGAAGTTGGAATATTGCTGCTAAGGTGAGGCAAAATAGTTTTAAAATTAAAATTTGCATATTATGTTCAGAATAAAAATTAGCTTTATTTATTAAAAGGTACCAAAGTTTTAATTGAAACCAAAGTCCAAATTAAGGAGATTGATGTCGATACAGGCAATGTCAAGATACTTGTTAACGATGCCCGTGGAGAAATGTATGGCATGGATTACGATTACAAATTCAAATATATGTATTTTACAATATATCATCATCGTTCCATAATGCGGTATGTATATTGTTTGATATAGATATAAGAAGATGTGGTATGAGTGCCAATGAGACAACTCTCCATCCAAGTCAAAATTTATAAAAGTAAACCATTATAGGTCAAAGTACGGTCTTCAACACGGAGCCTAGGCTCACACCGAACAGTAAGCTATAAAGGGCCCAAAAATTACTAGTGTAAAACCATTCAAACGGGAAAACCAACGGTCTAATCTATATGAAAACGAGAAACGAGAAACAGCCTTAACAGAAGATAAATATTGAGATTCAGCTAACATTGATACATTTAGTTTTATAATGCAATGAATTGCAGTAGCTAAATATCTTACTAAAGAATTCAATTCATTTCCGAATATCTATAAAGATTATGACGGCAAAATGTCATATAACAGATTAGGTACGTGAGCTTAATTTTCGTAATTACGAGTATTCTATATTACGACATCATTGCTAGTTATTTATGTTTGTTGTTATCTAACAGATTAGGTACTTGAGCTTGCTTTTCGTAATTACGAGTATTCTATATTACGACATCATTGCTAGTTATTTATGTTTCTTGTTATCTAACAGATTAGGTACTTGAGCTTGCTTTTCATAATTACGAGTATTCTATATTACGACATCATTGCTAGTTATTTATGTTTCTTGTTATCTAACAGATTAGGTACGTGAGCTTACTTTTCGTAATTACGATTATTCTATATTACGACATCATTGCTGATTATTTATGTTTGTTATCTAACAGATTAGGTACTTGAGCTTACTTTTCGTAATTACGAGTATTCTATATTACGACATCATTGCTAGTTATTTATGTTTGTTATCTAACAGATTAGGTACTTGAGCTTACTTTTCATAATTACGAGTATTCTATATTACGACATCATTGCTGGTTATTTATGTTTGTTGCTATCTAACAGATTAGATACTTGAGCTTACTTTTCGTAATTACGAGTATTCTATATTCCGCCATCATTGCTGGTTATTTATGTTTGTTATCTAACAGATTAGGTACTTGAGCTTACTTTTCGTAATTACGAGTTTTCTATATTCCGACATCATTGCTAGTTATTTATGTTTGTTGCTATCTAACAGATTAGGTACTTGACCTTACTTTTCGTAATTACGAGTATTCTATATTCCGACATCATTGCTAGTTATTTATGTTTGTTGCTATCTAATAGCTTAGGTACTTGACCTTACTTTTCGTAATTACGAGTATTCTATATTACGACATTATTGCTAGTTATTTATGTTTGTTGCTATCTAACAGATTAGGTACTTGAGCTTACTTTTCGTAATTACGAGTATTCTATATTACGACGTCATTGCTGTTTATTTATGTTTGTTGTTATCTAATATACTTTATCTTAAGATTAAGTGGTTTTCCTGTACAGATTTGTATTATATGTTTTTATGCATATTTTGAACTGATCGAAATTTAATTAGGGGGGTTAAGATTTCAAAAAACTACTTTTAATCTGCCACATATTCATGTGTCTATCCCAAATCCTTAGTTTATTGGCGAGGTTTTTGTATATTGTTTTACGCGCTGTTTATTCGTCTTTTTTGTGACAGTGTTGTGTTTTGACTTCGCCTGATGACTCTTCAATGTTCCTTCGGTATATTCTGCTTCTTTTATATCTTCAATACCGATCGAACATTTTCAATAAACAACGGACATTTTGCTTTGGATGAAAGTAATGTATTATGATTTGACATCTCCCGCCATTGTGTTATTGTGTTATTGTGCTATGGTCAATTTTGAATTCTTGTCTTTGATTTTTGCTTGTGTACTTTGTCTATATGCCATTGTGTGTTTCTTTGTTGAAACAGTTTAAGATTATATTAAGATGTTGACTGCTGTACCCCAATTTTTGAAGTTTTTACCTATTTGTCTGTTTGTTTTGCTTACACGTTGTTGTCAATATAACGGAATTCAATGCGACTGTCATACACGTGAGAGGTTTAGCTAGCTATAAAACAAGGTTTAATCCAATATTTTCTAATAAGGAAATGCCTGTACCAAGTAAGAAATATGACAGGTTTTTTTTCCATTCTTAGATGTGTTTGACCTTTTGATTTTGCCATTTTATAAAGGACTTTCCGTTTTGCATTTCCTTGAGTTCGGTATTTTTGTTATTTTACTTTTTAGATGATATATTCCTTGAATCAAACAGAGAACCAAAACTATTCGTTAGTTCTGACATATTGTTATTACTTTCCTACATTGATAAACTTTTTTTCAAAAGATAAGGTTACTATAAAAACAGAATTACCTACGGAAATCACGTTAGCGGCAAACAGATCAAAACAGGATTTTCCAACAGGGTAGAAGTTTTCTGGCAATTCAGACTCGTTACGATATTAGAATAGAACACAATCCTATTTTCGTTTCCTCGATTGCGATATTACAGATTATCAGTCCCAGAATCTGAACTTACAATGTGTTACACGATAGGTGGTATAAGTGCAGTATGAAATAGAGAGGCCAAAGATATTAAAAGGACATTCAAACTCATAAGTCGAATTTAAACTGACAACGCCATTGCAAAAAAAAAAGAAAAAGATAAAAAGACATAAAGTCAAACAGCTGTATAAAAACACAACATAGAAAATAAAGACTGTCTAGTCTTAGGTACAGCAACATAAAACAAAATCATTAAACATAATTTTAACGATACCGAATCGTCTAATGACATTGTTTGAACCACAGGAGTCGTTTGTAGACGATAGCTTTGACACCATTCGCACAGGATAGGCTTTATTTTGTTGATATACCTCGTATCATTGCATCTACCATGAGCAGATTCGGGGTAATCGACATCTAGCAAATACTTAAGTGTTAGTTATTCAATTTACCGCCATATTAAAGAGTCTCTAAATTTGAGATTAAGAACATTGATTAAAGACTGTTTCTTTACTTTGTGTTGGGTTAAATAAGGGCAATAGTAGTATACCGCTTTTCAATAGTCATAAATCTATTTAACTGAAACAAATCCGGGTCACATACCCAAACTGAGGGAAACACATCAGCTATAAGAGGGAAAAAACCGGATCGCAAAAAACTGTTAAAAACACAAACGCCAACATACAAAGAAAAGGACTATTTGATAACAACTGCCAAATTCCTGACTTGGTACAGGACATTTTAAGAAAAAATGGTGGATTGAACCTGGTGTTATAGCTAGACAAACCTCCCGCTTATATTGCTATTTCGTTTAGTGTGTTAAGGGTTATGGTGAATTTATTAACCACATCCCGTGTATCTCTAATATCCCTAATTTTTTGTTTAAGTGAATGTTTGCTATACATAAAGTATTGAAAATGTTCATGTTCAAGACTTTTTTAATATTGGGGAGGGGCGTTAAGTCAAAGGAAAAGAGAAGAAGATAATGTCATTGACAAAATTGTCAACTTAAGAAATACACTCTTCTAGCAACAATATGTGAACGAGAATGTTTGTCTATTTTAAGATGTTGAGATAATCGATTTTTAGAACTTGTCATTACTATTAAATGTGTGTAAAACAACAATTCGGGTTAAGCTGTTGCTCATATATCTGTTGACTACACACTATGCATAAAATTACGCTTTGAGGTCAAATTCGTTAATGTTGACATGTTTATGATGTCATAGTGACATTACAAGACACCGTTCTTTGAGAACATTTACATAATTGGATAAGTTTACTATATTTGAAATAATAGGGACACATGTCTCTAATTATACCTTCTCCCTTTTTATTTAAATGAAAGAATATAAAAAAAAAATCTCTGAAATAGGGAATACTTTGAGATTTAAAAGTTGTCAAATTATGCAATGTTAAAATTTCGCCTGCCTTTGAACATACATCAATTCACCGTTTCAGAATCCAAAAGACAAGGGATAATCTCATTATTTGTACCCAATAATCAGAATACCGTCACATCAATTATTGAATGTACATTGTAAAGAATGTTGATAGCTGCTCACAACGTTTTGGAGTACGATTTTGAAAATACTGCAAAGAATGCATCAGATTATGAAGTGGTAAACGCATTACAAGGCATAATAAGATAAAATAATCTTGGATGACCTATAGTTGTTTACAGTAACGTCCTTTGATCTCTCGTGGATACTGGTCTCAATACCAATCATACCACAAATGGTGGATACTGGTGTCAATACCAATCATACCACACATGGTGGATACTGGTCTCAATACCAATCATACCACATATGGTGGATACTGGTCTCAATACGAATCATACCACACATGGTGGATACTGGTCTCAGTACCAATCATACCACACATGGTGGATACTGGTGTCAATACCAATCATACCACACATGGTGGATACTGGTGTCAATACCAACCATACCACACCTGGTAGACACTGGTCTCAATACCAATAATACCATACCTGGTGAATACTGGTGTAAATACCAATCATCCTATACATCGTTGGTCTCTGGTAGGTACTAGTCTCAATACTAATCATACCATACCTGGTGGATACTTGTCTCAATACCAATCATACCTCACCGGGTAGACACTGGTCTCAATACCAATCATACCATACCTCCTTTTTTATTGAGACATTTAATTCTAATTCAAACTTTTGTATATTTTTTCCATATAGATTTCCTTATCCAACTGAGAATCCAGTATTGGAAAAATTTATCGACACAGGTAGTGGTCCAGCAGGTTTAGCTATCGATTTCGAAAGTGGACATGTTTACTGGACTGAGTATAACACTCACAGACTAAGGCGGTGTAATATTAACGGATCAAATGCAGTTATTATAGCGTCCAATCTACAATACCCTTTTTCTATACGACTTAGTTTAGTAAACAGGTATTTTTTGCATTTTCATCTTAAAAAATCTTGTGGACTGTTAGTTCACGAACACAGCATAAGTTAGGTAGCAGTGCTTCGGTACGGATAATATTTATAACATGCATTTGAAAAAATATATGTTGTTGTAATAAGAAATGATTCAGAAACTAAGGTACCAACTCACTGAGGCAAATAATTTTCCGGAAACTAACAGTCCACAAGTAGTGGTATCTTTCTTGGTAATGCAGTTCTAACTTTGCTACGTATTTTTACATCACTGACTTTCAAATTTCAGTTTGAGTGTCCTGGTGAAAGCAGATCTATAAAAAGTTCTCCGGGCGCACGAGGATTTATATGTGTTAATTTCATTTTTATTCATCACTGTGGTTTTAACGAAAATAAACAATATTAAAGCAACACTTCACAAACACACAAATACGTTTGTAGATAAAACAACCGTTAATTTATAAAAACCATATTTTATTATAATTATGAATACCAGTTAATGGCTAAATTTATAAGATACACGAATCACACTATTACTTCAAGGTAAATAATTCAAATAATTTCGAAAGTTATTTGTGATAACATGTTTTCGGTTAACCATCCATTTATTCCAAACTAAACAATTGGAATGTGTTTGCTTCAAATCAGAGTCCGACGTTAATATTGTCTGATATATTTTTTTTTTTTTTTCGTCTTTTCAAGTCTTGCTTTATGTTTTTGATATGTATATTTTGAATTTGTTTTTACGGTACGTGTACTTAATCTAAAAAGCTTACTTTTTATCACTCAATAAATCAGTGATTGGTTTCAGTCGTCTTTATGTGGGACGCTCATATCTAAACATTTGAGAAAAAAGGTATATGAACTTGATGGAAACATGTATACGAAACAGTTCTATGGTGAAAAGTCGCATACCACGAATAGTCAAATTCCTACAAGGCCAACTTTCCCTTAGGTAATCGGAAGTTTAGTATTTAAAGCATATATAAATTCATCAACGGGGAATAATAAAACATTATGTTAAAATCATATCAGTACCGAAACAGTGACTTCTGATTATGAGCTGATCCTACTTCCGGGAACTAACAGTCCATCATCTGCAATATTTTCTACTAAGCTGCAAATGAAAATAACACTTTATAAAAGGTCATGCGTCTGAAGAGCTTTTCTGCATTCACCATCAGTAATACTCAAACAAAAGCGAAAATTGCATGTACACCTGAATACATGAAGATCTATTTGACCAAAAGTCATCTTGAGAATTGTCTAATCCATCTAGTATAAACAAGTTGTTGTTATCTTAGTTTCGAAATTATCAACGGACAATTTTAGACAGGTATGTTATCTCCCAATTCTTGAGATGCAACATTGTAAACCATGTCATTGGCGAAGATTTCGTAGTGTAATTTTTATTGATAATGGTTATAATTAAAACAGATATATACATTAACCCCCTTATCAAAAGTTTGAATATAACAATAATATGGAGATGTGTTCAATTGCAAAAAAGAAATATCCACCAGAACCCAACTGACGTGAATGTAAGCAACTATCGATCATCGTACGACCTTTAACAATGATCAAACCGCATACCGTATAGTCCGCTATAAGAAAAAATTACCCGACGTGACAAAATGTGATACAATTAAATTGAGGTCATCAACGGCCTGTTTTATCACAAAACAATTTAAGAAAAACAATATGACCTAAAATATGCAACCATTGAAAATCACTTGGTTATATTCTGCTGACTTGGTATAGTCACATTCAGACTGTGGCTAAGTTAATCATGTTTGTTAGGACCCCCTCCCCCTCCTAAGATGAAAAAGTGGTGTAACAGTACACCATCAACGAGACTGGTGGTTTTCAACATCTATAATAGATATATATATATATATATGTATGGAGTTCCTTTCTGAACGATAGGTCGCTCTTTTAAAAACCAAACAACACGGTCGAAACAAAGTCTGAAACGTGCTTAATGATTCATTGTTGAAAGCCGTACGGTGACCTTTAGTTTTTAAATTCTGTGTCGCTTGGTCTCTTGTGGAGAGTTGCCTCATTGGCAATCATACCACATCTTCATATTTTTCTATTAACATAATGACATGTGTCACGTCATTTTTTCCATGATTAAGAAGAAAAACACAGTTTATTCATTTCCTTTATTTGATAAAAATCGTGTGTAATTACCAATTTGGGTTTTACTGTACAATTTTCAGTCTTTCATAGGAATAAAGGGTTTTGGGCAAAAAATAACAAAACTACCCTCATTTGATTAGACTGAACTATACAGTGTACCTACAGACGTCGTTATCACAGAGTTTAATTTTCGAAACAAATAATCAAAAGTATTATTAATGTTTTGCTACAATAATAGTGCATTATATGAAATGAATTGAATACTTTTAGAACAATCCAAATTTTATCACATTTGTGTGTAGGATTAACCAAAAAAATATAATCTTGTTTATTCACACCGTACTAGAAAACGTACTATGACTATATGTTCGTCTTTCGTATTACTTGTACAGTACGATCATGTGCTCTCATCGTGGCAGATCGTGATTTATTCACTTTCAAGTTACCAAATATGTCCCGTCTCTATAGGTGAACAGCCAAGACATTTAATGGATGGGTTGGGGTATGATATTCTATCATTGTTCTCAATTTTGAAGGAACACAAAAAATGCATTTACAGCCAAAAGAGAGAAACAGTTATTCTCAATAATTCGCTTCAAACTGTTAAAAAAAATCTACTTTTCCGCGGTACAATTGTTTTGAAATTAGAGAAACAAGATGCACCCCTTTTATTAAGTAAATAGGATATATTAATTACCAAATGACTTTTATTTTTCATATGTCGTAACAATAAATTTGTTTTATGCTTCGTGCAATTGCAGTAACATTATCAATGTAAATGGACAGTGATTAACTTTGATATCTAGATTAGTGAGTTTTGTTTCACATTATAATTGATTCGTTGGAAGTGGTTAAGAAAAATATTTTTTGACGGCATATAAGTCAAATTATGAATATTTTAAGATTTTGCTGGTCGTTTAACACACTTTTTGTTATCGACCAGAAAGAGCTGAATATTTAATATCTATAGGGATTTTTTTGTGTGTGACAACTTCAAAAGTTCTAACCACTCGAACTATTAAACTATTAATAGACAAATAGTTTCTTATACATTTTTGTAGGTGGATGTATGTCGTTGAACGATTTAAAAGAATTATAAAAGCAAGATTTAATTACAGTGAAAGTCATGGTATTGTAGACTTAAACACACTAGTTGACTACATAGATTTAGGTCTGTTATCATTATGAATAATGTTTAAGTCTCGGTACATTATTGTATATTCAAAAATTCAAAAATTTTCAGAAGTACTGGACAGTTGTCTGAAAACGTCAAAAATGATTATCTTAATATTCATAGACTGTCTTCTTTTTACTGACTTTTTTATGTTAGGAAATAACATTTATCTTCCATAGTTCTGCAGTAATGTATTAAAGTGTTCATAATAAGATCACACATGAAGCTTTTGCATACATTTTTATGTGCTGATTTACAAATTATCACGTATATCTCAAGCAGATATTATTTATTTTTTTTGGTAAATCTTGACTTGCATAATAAAAAATACACACGATCGCAACGAATTTAGATATAACCATACTCCTTAGTACATATATAAATTCTTCAATTCTAATTTAATGTGGTAGATTGAAATGGAAAACAGAAAGCTGTTACTTTTCAGGGGTATGTCAGAAAATACAATACAAAAAAATAAAGCGCGTACATTAGGAACCAAGTAATAATGGCGTTAGTAATGCGAAATTAACACGTGTCTTATCGGGAAATCTTTAAAACACAAGTCCTGTACTGTCGTACCATCTTGAAAAAAGTATAACAAAAATACCGAACTCCAGGACAATTTCAAAAATGGGAAGTCCATATAAAGTGATTTGGTACCAGCAAATTCCAAAGAAAATGGTGGGTCAAACCTGGTTTTATAGCTAGCTAATAATCCCAACTTGTATGACAGTATGGAATATATGAGCACCGTATGTTTGTGCGTCTGTAGTGTTACTTTGTGAAATTAGAAATTTCAAAACGAGTAAATTGACCTAAAATCATTGTCTTGGGAATATGCTACGGTATGTATAAGAAACTTCATTGTAATATTTGTTTGGTCTCCTATATTCAGTTTGCATTGGAAATGTTGTCACACATTGATATTAAATTTGGTTTTCTGTGAAAGGACATTATTTAGCTAAAAAGAATGGTGAAATATACAGAAGGAATAATCAAGCTCACAAGTCGAAAACAAACTGACAATGCCATGGCAAAAAGCAAAAAACGACCAAAAGACAAACAGCAGAACACAAAACACAACATAAAAAACTAAAGAATGTGCAACACGAACCCCACCAAAGACCTAGGATAATCGCAGGTGCTCCGGAAGGGTAAGACGAACCTGCTACACATGTGACACCCGTCGTGTTGTTGATGTAATTACAAACCCGGTGGTGTGTCTCATTCGGTAGGTGATATTCGAGGAAAAGATAACAGGATTGTAGTTACGATAATTGGAACATATCGGTTGTCATTTGTGAAACAGATATTTCATACTGGTCAACCAAAATCATCTATCATATGTTTTGTCAATTTCTAGATTTTAATTTTAGATATGAGGCAGACTTAACTATATCTGATGTATCCTTTATTTCAAGTTCGATGGAATAGATGCGTTCAACATAGTACTAGTAATCAAAATTTATTATTTACAGAGAGGACATCATCTACATAGCGGAAGAGGAAGTTAAAGAATAATGATAGCTTATTTTCATTATTCTTTTTGCAAATGTGTAACATTTAATTTACCTCTTATGAATAAAAGAACAATTCACCGAGAAGGTTCAGAAAGAAATACTACTTTTGTAAGAGTCAAAACCAAAATGAAGTAAGATTGTTTGATGATATTACGAATGTTTTAGATACAAATGAAGAAAAGTTGTACTGGATAACTTTCTACCAAGGTGATTTGAAATCAGCAAGTGTTAGAGGTTGTGATGTTAAAACACTTTTTCAAACGAGGAACGTAAACTATTACCAGCCTATTGATGTCTATGGTAGTTCCATATTTTATTCCAGTAACAAAAATCTGTTAATGTTGAATACAACACAAGGAACTACATCGACTGAATTGTATACAGACACATACAGGATATTCAATATTTATGTGCATCACCAAACAGGTAATACAAGTGTTAATGTTTTGTACGGTGAAGTGCCGTTAATACCTTATTACAGCTTGTGTATTTTCCAATGCGTTTGCGTCCGTGTCGGTGTACGTGTCTGTAGTGACTGAAGATTTCAAGGAACGTAACTAATGTACACTAGTAACGGGAAAACTGTCAATTCAGGATTTTCATTGACAAACATGACCTACAACCTTAACTTAATGCTTTCATAGATGCAATTTTTTGTTTTAGAAGAGAGGCGAAAGATACCAGAGGGACATTCAAACTCATAAGTCGAAAATAAACTGACAACGCCATGGCTAAAAAAGAAAAAGACCAACAGAAAAAATAGTACACAAAACACAACATAGAAAACTAAAGACTGAGCAACACGAACCCCACCAAAACCTGGGGGTGATTACAGGTGCTCCGGAAGGGTGAGCAGATCCTGATCAACATGTGGTACCCGTCGTGCTGCTCATGTAAGTACAAACCCGGTAACTGTCAATGACGACTTAACACTTAAGTTGCAAACATATATAGTGTTCTATGGTTGATAAGCTATTTGGACTATTTGTTAATTTGTATTCCACAATACTTCTGTGACTTTATACAACAGATCTGAGACAAACATAGTATATATCACTAAGACTCTACCACTATATAAATGTCAAGATAAGAAATGGATGTACACATAACAATGCATTGTTGATAATACATTAGTCTGAAAAAATATCAGCGTGAAAGATTTTTTTTTTTTTTTAATTAAACGCCAAAATCTGTATTTTTCGTTGATTCTTATATTCATTTATCAAAATGCGAAAGCAAATGTCATCATGAAAATCTTCATGTCCGGAATCGTTGCGTTTTTCTGTTCAATTTATTTATAACTATTTTTACCTTATTCAGTTATTTGGATGCTTGCTTGAACTATTTTTGTTTAAATTGTGTCAACCATTGCCAAGAAATCATGTGCTATTTTTTTCATTTTCTTTTACCACTACATATACACAGTACTCGGTAAATGATTTTTTTGCAAAAGTCCTAAAATATAAGCATAAAATTTCTCTGACTGTTAGTTCAAAAACTATTTCTTGATGGCTTAGAACGGTTTTATTGATTGAAAAATTGGATTGTATATTACAGCTAGTATACATTTATTTATCCTTAATGACATTGAATACCTGAACATGTCCCTTATTATTCAATCTTCATAATCAAATAACGAGCATAATTGTAGCAATATTTTTGTTGTATTTTCTCAATGCTTATATGATTATTCCAAGCATATATAGTCTAGCTTGTGAGTATATATTCAAAATTCATATCGACCTGTTGATACTATTTTAATACTTTTTGTTATTTTATATTAATATGGATCTTGTCTGTATACCAGCTTTGATTATTTGGAATATCTACTAATTTTCACTTCTTCGTACAACATTTGTATTAACATCAAGATTATTCTCCTTTAATCTGTACAGGAAGTTTTATTGTTGATATTTACCCTTATGTATCTAGTGTTAAATTAGGTATTTATATGACAGACCTTTCTTGGTATTCCTAATTATTGGAAGATTTTATATAGACAGAAAAAGTATACCTAAAACGACAAAGTTATTTTTCATTTACCTGTATATATTATGAAACCGGTTTTTCAAAAGTGATTATTTTCTAAGGGTTTAATATTTCGCGGTAGTGTTTTGCCATGGCTTTATTTGGACTTGTTTGTTTGCTTTTGGCCTTGAATGTTTGTCCTAATATTTTATTAACTATGTATTTACTTTCAGGTATCACAGATCGAATTTATTCGTTCATTGTGTTAATTTACGTTTTGATTGAGTTAAGCCTTCCAATTGATGTTTTATCGTGTGTTTTTCTATGTTGTGATGTTATACTATTGTTTCAGAAAAGGGAGAAGGTTTGGTACCATTAAAACGTTTAATCCCGCTGCAAATGTTTGCACCTGTCCTAAGTCAGGAATCTGATGTACAGTAGTTGTCGTTTGTTTATGTAATTTATACGTGTTTCTCGTTTCTCGTTTTTTATATATACTAGACCGTTGGTTTTACCGTTTGAATAGTTTTACACTAGTACTTTTGGGGCCCTTTATAGCTTGTTGTTCGGTGTGAGCCAAGGCTCCGTGTTGAAGGCCGTACATTGACCTATAATGGTTTACTTTTATAAATTGTTATTTGGATGGAGAGTTGTCTCATTGGCACTCACACCACATCTTCCTATATCTATATAGCTTTCGTTTGTTTAACTCCAATTGCTTTGTTTTACTTGTAAGATATAAAACTATAATTATACTTGTTCAAACTTCATGTATATGTTATTTCTTTTAAAATTGATAAAAGCGAATAAAAACTTATAAATATATAAATCTAGATAATGGTTGGATTATGTTGATTGAAATTCATAATAAACAATCATATATTAATAAAGTTACTTATTAGGTTGTAATCATAGTAAATGTTTATGTGACGTAAATTCATGTTAATGAGATGTAAATTCATGTTAATGAGATGTAAATTCATTTTAATGAGATGTAAATTCATGTTAATGATATGTAAATTTTGTTGATTATACGTGCATTCATATTTATGATAGATAAGTTAGAATTACGATATGTTATTGATGATAGATAAATTCATGTTGATGAAATGTACATTTTATTGTACCATTTAATTCTTATCTTTCTTATGTAAGAGGTAAGTAACATGTATTATTTTTTAAATATTTTCTATATTTGATAATTATGCATTTAAGCACATGTTTCTAGATTCTAATATGCGCTCATAACTTTAAACCACGGGTTGTTCAGAAGACACTTAAAATTGGTATATATAATTTCTTCGACGAACATATGAATGATTGATAGAGATTGGGTTTCATTCATTTGGTTAGACGTTTACCTTGTGGGAAACCACGAAAGAAATCCTTATTCAACGTTGCGGTCAAGTCCAAAGCATGTTACATTTCCTTAGAATTCTTTGCAATTTTATAGTAGAAATGGAAAAGTAATCAATATAATATTTTACAATCTTTTTACAAAACTGTTGGCATTAAAAACTTAATTGACGCAATACTTTAAATGAACAGAATCGATGATGTATTTGAAGAAGAAGACGATAAAAAACCTATAAAACCAGGTTTAATCCACCATTTTCTACATAAGGAAATGCCTGTACCAAGTCAAGAATATGACAATTGTTTTAAAAAAGGCAACAGTAGTATACCGTTGTTGCCATTCGTTTGATGTATTTGAGCTTTTGATTTTGCCATTTGATAAGGGGCTTTCCGATTTGAATTTTCCATGGAGTTCGGTATTTTTGTTATTTTACTTTTCACCTTGTCAGCGCATTCTATATTGATTCATGTTTAGTTTATGTTTTATCCTTGAGTACTTTTCGTTGGTCGTGTGTTATATTTTAAACTGGAACGTAACCTACTGTCATCTCTTATTTATTTACCTTTTTTCAGCTTATTCTTTATGAATTCTTGAACAGAAGAAATGCCAATAAAGCAGAACTTGCTCCAATAACAGACTAAACTGGAGGACAATATCAAAGGCGCTAATGGTACAAATATAATCAGGATCTCACTGTATAGTTAGAAAACCAGGAATTCAAGACAACCTAAAAATGTAAAAGGATAAAAACTGTTTTAATTAACCTGATAAAGGCAAATAAAGCATGAATATGTAGATACCGTAGATGAATAATAATAGCTCGATATTTCCGGAGTCCGGAGCGTAATGTGAAGTCCTCAAATGCATTATTTCCAATATCAAGTCATGAAAATCAGACATAATAGAAAGTATATTCTGGCCTTTTTTTTAAATTGAACGTCTTTGTTACGTCCATTGTAGACGAAACGTTTGTCTGGCGTACATAATTCTAAGCCTGGTATCTAAGTTTAGTTTATTTAATACTACTAACATTGTTGTGGTCAATCATCTAGTAATCCCTGGAAATTTGTTTATGTAATCTACATTGTAGCTTACATTAAGACATTGGTGTTATTTCCGCCTGCACATGTGGGCATTTAAGTTCTTTCTACTAAAATTGACCTTAGTTCTTATTAAAACATTGAATTAAAAACCCGCACTGTAGTTTGCAATGTATAGTATATTAGATTCCCATGGTGAAAGAAAAGAAATAGTTTATCCATTAAATATACACGAGGGGCTATATAGAAGCTTACCAACAAATAGTAGAGGGTTGGAAATGGCAAAATCTATATGAGCTATGTTCAAGTAAAGACCAACATAAATTAATTTGACAGGAAAATCGCAAATAACCATTTTTTAAATTATTGGTTAATCATTAAATTATTTTTACTTTAGCATATCTTTCTCTGACATAGATCTAATATGTCCATATAGTGTCAGTGTGATAGTATTGCAATTCGTGTAGTGAACCTGAATTTTGCGTATATATTGAAACAAAAACATTCACAAATAAAAAGACGACAATTAACTACATTCAAAATACTACGCAGTAAATTAAAGCCTAAAATATACAAACCCAAAACAAACAAAAAGGGCTATCGCAGAAGCTCCAGAATGATAAAAGCTTCAAAATAGAAATAACATTTTATAAATGTGTTGCAGCCGAAAGCGCTCTTCTGAATTAACTTTCATCAAGAACACTTATACCATATTTTTTAAAAAGCTAAATGTGTCTTGATTTCGTACGTGAGGAGCTTTTAAAAGTTCTATAATACGGTATGTTTTTAAATTTAAAAAAAAATATTCGCCTAGTTAGCATGCTTCAGTATGAATAATTATTAATATGCATGTCATTAAAAATAAGAATTAAGAGATATTGTGTGGCTTTACAATCATCAGCTGTAAAGGAAATAAACAAGTGATCATACATGTCTTAGGAATGAATGATTTACACATTTATATGCTTATGATCGAAAGTTATAGTTATTCATTCATTGCATCATTTCTTTTTTACAGAATTTTGCATTGAAGTTAAAGGATTATGCTTTGTTCCAGGGTGAAGAAAAACCAAGATAATTGTTTCAACAACTGAATGTGATACATAGAGTATAATAACAAAAAAAATTCAAAACTAAACCAATAAGGACCGTCTGGTGTAATAAACTATAAGCCGCGTATAATTGATGAGTTTTCCTAAGAATGTTTTAACCGAAAGGATCCTATATTAAACATAAACTATGACATTTTTATTGACTATCAACCAACAATACTATTACAATAATCTTTTAAATGCAAATTTTATCACTTTATGTGGAGCAGAATCTGTTTACCCTTCTGAAGCACCTGAGATTCCCCCGGTTTTTGGTGGGGTTCGTGTTATATATATCACTCATATGAGTAGAAAATCATCTGTGACCATTGTCAAAAACAATGTAAATTTCGATTTAGAAACAATCAACATGGCTTTTTGTTTATAAAAACATTAAATATCACCAATGCATTAATGTTAACTGCCAATATAGAATTCATGAAAATGAGAATGGAAATGGAGAATATGTCAAAGAGAAAACAACCCGACCAAAGAGCAGAAAACAACCCGACCAAAGAGCAGAAAACAACCGAAGGCCACCAATGGGTCTTCAACACAGCGAGAAAAAATGGACGTCACACTAAACTCCAAAACATATAAATGAACTAAAATTTAAAAACATACAAGACTAACAAAGGCCAGAGGCTCCTGATTTGGGACAGGCGCAAAAATGCGGCGAGGTTAATTATGTTTTGTGAGATCTCAACTCTTCCCCTATACCTCTAGCCAATGTAGAATACTAGTAAACAAACACACAGCAACACGCATAGTAAAACTCAGTTTAAAAGAAGTCCGAGTCCGATGTCAGAATAGGTAACAAAAGAAATTAAGCAAAATCACAATGATAAATAAATTAACAAAGACTACTAGCAGTTACTGACATGCCAGCTCCAGACCTAATTAAACTGATTGAAAGATTATGTCTTCATCATATAAACATCAGACACAATCCCTTCCGTTAGGGGTTTAGTATCATACCATCATAAAATATATGAGAAGAACATAACCCGTATCATGCCAAAACTGGTTTTAGAAAAAATGTGTTTATTTCCGATGCAAAGACTCAATGAGTGAATCAATATTAATACCAAAATATGCCATCTTTAATGACCTGACAACAGTATCGTAACTATATCCATTCTGAATAAGTCTGTTTAAAGGTTTGGTCAGCTTTTGAGGTGAGTGCCGACATTTTTGTGCTTTGTATAAAATATTACCATAAAGATTGGATGTGATATACCTGAACGTATAAGATGTCTGCATGTTGATTTATATTCAGTATACATTTTTTTAATTCGTAAGCAAACAATTATGGATGACAAAGTATACGAACCTTAAATAATCCTAAGTATGATAGTACTGGGAAAATTTAGTGAAGATATTAGTGAGAAAATTAACTTTTACTAGGTAAATCTAAAAATTTACATATACAACATAAAAACTGCCTCTTAAATATTGAATCGTATAGTTTTTTAGTACAATTTTATTAAACAAATTCATAGATCAAGTTTCAAGTTCGCATTCTATTACCTATTGTGTGACGTTGGTGTCACATCATGCAAAGTCATGAAAGAAATCGTATGTATTTAACGCTATAAAATCACCGTTTTGGGTTATGTCGGAAAGTAATTTATACGTGTGTTGTTTGTCAGAATTTATCTTCCATTTATCTTTATCAAAAGATAACACACCTTGTTTATGGTTGAGTTATTGTTTCTCAGTCATTATTTTTGTATCTAGTGTTTTGTGAACTGTTGATTGTCGACCCCTTTTCGTCGTTTTTTTTTTTTTTTTTTTTTTTTTTACATTTCTATTTACAAAGAAATCTATATGAAATATTTGATACTATATTAAAAACATGATTATATTATACATGGGAGCTACTGAATATTTAGACTTACAAAAAATAAGGTAGGTTTTCCACGAAAAATGTTAAGTTTGTAAAAGTATGAAATGTAAAGGTACGAACTCCTACTAGTGACATGTTGGTGAATAAGGCCGGAAACGAAAATAAGGACGTAACATTACTACATTATATCATTACATTACTAAATACATTCAAGAAAACAAATTAGTGCATATTGACTTCCAAGATGGCGACTAAGAAAAAACAATGCTTACGTGAATAGAAAAAAAGTATCTTATAGTTACAAGAGCGCAATTATTCGTAATGCATTTTCCATAGGGTACCAGTGGTATTCCATATTTTATTTCACAAACTTGGTTCCTGGAAAATGCAATTATTCGTAACTTTTCAGAAAAAATGAAGGATGCACAAACTCCTGTTACTAGAAAATGCAATTATTCAGCATTTTCCATAGTATATTTTATTTCTTGAAGATGCACAAACTCAGAAAAAATGGTTCCCTAAAAATAAGAGCCCAAATATATATATGGTCATGCGGGAAACGTTGACTTACAAGGCAGTTGAAAAAGAACGTCTATTGCTTTCGCTTTACGGAAAAGGCATTGTTTAGGGCTCCTACATACATAAATTAAAATATTTTATGCACTTTGTAAAATGTGAATTTTATTTGATGTAATTTTCAAACCTAAAGTGATAACCTTTGGATTAAACGTAATTCCAGCCATGTATCATTCAATCAGAAGTCACACAAAATTTTATCTTAAAAACAATCTTGAAATCAAAAAGTTGTATGTAACATAGAAACTAAATGATTGCGCTCTTGTAACCTTAGAACAAAATTCGACTCTTAACTAGAAATGGTCTCAAATTAAGGTTTCAAGAAAGAATGACTGATATAACTTTTCAACACACCTAGTCACAATTTGAGAAGACTATACGATGAAGTTTATTTCATTTTTGATTGCATATTTAAGAATCAAATAGTGCTACAGGTATAACATATTATTGGAGATTTATTTCTGCAAATATTATAAATACATTATCAATATATTATAACTTCTGTTCTGTTCTGAGTACCTGAGGTCATCACCAGTTTTTGGTGGGGTTCGTGTTGCTCAGTCTTTAGTTTTCTATGTTGTGTTTTGTGTACTATTGTTTGTCTGTTTGTCTTTTTCTTTTTTAGCCATGTCGTTGTTAGTTTATTTTCGACTAATGAGTTTGAATGTCCCTTTGGTAACTTTCGCCTCTCTTTTATAACTTATGTTCAAGTGATACAAATATGAATATCAATCATCCGTCCTTCTCTTTCCGAGTATTCGTTGGGCTGTTGTCATATTTGTGCATACGTTAAAGTTTATTCATAGTTCAACTCAATGTCTAAGTGTATTCATATAACCATACAACATTTGAATTCATTCATATACCATGTATACCCATTAAGATAAAATAAAAAGGGGGGGTAGTAAAACATCATAATTATTTGGTAGAAGGAAAGAACACATAAACAACAATCTTTAGAGATTTACTTTAACAATTTAGTTTTAACACTTTTAAGATAAATTGTAATAAAATATCTTGAATACTTGCCACGTAATGTATTGTGAGTGTTGCTAGTTGAAATAAAACATGAAAAGGTATTATTAGTTTTTATTTGAAAAAAATATTTCCTGCTAAATGTACAAATAGACGATTTTTTGCAGGCCAAATCAGGCTTTTAAAAATTGAACCTGCCCGCTTGTTTCGTAATCTGAACGGAACATTACCTTAAACATATTGCGTAAATAACACCAGAGTACACCTAGACTTCAAGGAATATGTAGAAAATTTGTCATAGATACCAAGATTAAAATTTTGTACGCCAAACGCGCGTTTCGTTTTATATATTTTACATCTAACATTACATTTCAGGAAGGTATTAGGATAGTATAGAAACTGAATATAATATTAGTATGATTTAATTTATGAAAAAAGCAGCAATACCGAATTTTCTTCGTTTCAATATTATCTATTAAAGGGTCCATATTTATCTCTCACAAATTGGATAAACATAACTACACATTTCTTAGATATAAGAAGATGTGGTATGAGTGCCAATGAGACAACTCTCCATCCAAGTCAAAATTTATAAAAGTAAACCATTATACCTTTATATATTAATAGAACTGACATAAGGTATACGCCAGTAAGAAACCAAACAAATAATAACAGAGAAAAAACTGAGTGACATCACAAGTCCTAAAGGACGTCATGACAAACAAATATGTGGCTGCTTGTTTATCTAGGTCCATGTTCTATTTTGTTTTTAAAGTAGAAGATACCGAAAGATCAATCAAAACTCATAAGTCGTAGAAAAGCTGACATCACCATGAAAAAAAAGAACATGTCCACAAAACACAACATAGTAAACTATTAGATAGACACTTTAAGTTATTTGACTTGATTTTGGGAAAGCAAGTATAGATATTGGTTAAAACAACCAATCCTCCACCTAAACAGGGACAGCGGTGTAGCAATATAACATACAAAAACACTATAAACTCAGTTGAAGAAGGCTTGACTCATATATGTCATCAACAATCAAAGAGACAAAAAGACAAAGACACTAATCATTGATCTGCAAATTATTTAATTCTATTTTTCCGTTTGGCCTACATGGCTTTGTTTCTTTTTTAACGAACCTCATTAAAGCGTTTATGATTAAAGTGTCTATAAATTAAGAGAAAAAATATTTTCTGTGTCTCCTTTTACTATGAGGAATATGACAGATGCCTATCACTCGTTCCGTTGAAAACGTTTGATTTTGTCAGTTTTATGGACTTTGCCTTGGAGTTCCGTGATTTTGTTATACCTTTTGACTGTTACATTGATTTAAGAATAACAAGAAACAGTAAAACCTTGATAATTAAGCTTAATACTAACGAAAAGATGAAAAAAAAGTTTGTTCATATTTTAAACGGTAAATTCCAATGTATATATACTTTAGCAGTCAATATGTTTCAATGGTTTAAAGTTGAAAGTCCTCCATTGGAATGTTACAGATGTCACCACGAGGTATTTGGTCGTCATAGAATATCTGTGTCAAAAAGTTAATCGAATGTACCATGACCTAATAGATAGATATTCAGTCTGTCGAATGTACCATGACCTAATAGATAGATATTCAGCCTGTGATGAATGTACCATGACCTAATAGATAGATATTCAGTCTGTGATAAATGTACCATGACCTAATAGATAGATATTCTGTCTGTGATGAATGTACCATGACCTAATAGATAGATATTCAGTCTGTGATGAATGTACCATGACCTAATAGATAGATATTCAGTCTGTGATGAATGTACCATGACCTAATAGATAGATATTCAGTCTGTGATGAATGTACCATGACCTAATAGATAGCTATTCGGTCTGTGATGAATGTACCATGACCTAATAGATAGATATTCAGTCTGTGATGAATGTACCATGACCTAATAGATAGATATTCAGTCTGTGATGAATGTACCATGACCTAATAGATAGATATTCTGTCTGTGATGAATGTACCATGACCTAATAGATAGATATTCAGTCTGTGATGAATGTACCATGACCTAATAGATAGATATTCAGTCTGTGATAAATGTACCATGACCTAATAGATAGATATTCTGTCTGTGATGAATGTACCATGACCTAATAAATAGATATTCAGTCTGTGATGAATGTACCATGACCTAATAGATAGATATTCTGTCTGTGATGAATGTACCATGACCTAATAGATAGATATTCAGTCTGTGATGAATGTACCATGACCTAATAGATAGATATTCAGTCTGTGATGAATGTACCATGACCTAATAGATAGATATTCTGTCTGTGATGAATGTACCATGACCTAATAGATAGATATTCAGTCTGTGATGAATGTACCATGACCTAATAGATAGATATTCTGTCTGTGATGAATGTACCATGACCTAATAAATAGATATTCAGTCTGTGATGAATGTACTATGACCTAATAGATAGATATTCTGTCTGTGATGAATGTACCATGACCTAATAGATAGATATTCAGTCTGTGATGAATGTACTATGACCTAATAGATAGATATTCAGTCTGTGATGAATGTACCATGACCTAATAGATAGATATTCTGTCTGTGATGAATGTACCATGACCTAATAGATAGATATTCAGTCTGTGATGAATGTACCATGACCTAATAGATAGATATTCAGTCTGTGATGAATGTACCATGACCTAATAGATAGATATTCAGTCTGTGATGAATGTTTGCACAGTTTTGACTGCTGTGTCCCTGTTGTTGTCACATTGGCCTATTATGTCTGTTTGGGATGCTCGGCCAATTTTTTCAATATAACGGAACTACAAATAACTGTCATACAAGTGGGTGGTTTCAGACCATGCCTGTACCAAGTCAGGAATATGGCTGTTTTCACTAGTTCCGTTGATTCATAACGTATGATTTTGTCAGTTTTTATGGACTTCCCCTTTTTGAATCTACCTTTGAGTTCGGTATTTTTGTTATACTTTTTAACGATCAGGGATATGTTCGAATTGTAGTTACCACCATCCTGTTTTCTCTTCCGCGATTGTGACATCACCGAATGAGACTTATCATCGAATTTGTATTTAAATGACGTCACATCACGGGTGTCACTAGTAAGGAAGGATATGCTTACCTTCCGGCTCTCATAGAATTACCGGATATTATTTTGGGTTCGCGTTGCTCTGTCTTTGGTTTTTATGTATCGTTTTGTGAACTTGTTTTTCTTTTCATCGTCTTTCATAAAACTGAGAATGGGAATGGGGAATGTGTCAAAGAGACAACAACCCGACCAAAGAGCAGAAAACAGACGAAGGCCACCAATGGGTCTTCAACACAGCAAGAAAATCCCGCACGTTTTGCAATGACTTATGAGTAGTTTGTAATGTTTCCATGGTATCCTACGCCTTTTTTCTGGAAAAAATGCAGCTTGTTTATAATAAACAAAGGACATGAATCCACTTTAAATCAAAATCTGTGGTTGGTCTAAATATGTATTTGCTTTTGAACATGAATTTACTTTGGAGTTAGGTATATATGTTAGAGTTTTTCTGTTGTAGTATGATCATTATTAACATGATTAAATATGTCAGTTTTTTCTGTTGTAGTATGATCATTATTAACTTGATTAAATATGTCAGTTTTTTTTCTGTTGTAGTATGATCATTATTAACATGATTATTTTTCTGTTGTAGTATGATCATTATTAACATGATTAAATATGTCAGTTTTTCTGTTGTAGTATGATCATTATTAACATGATTAAATATGTAAGTTTTTCTGTTGTAGTATGATCATTATTAACATGATTAAATATGTCAGTTTTTTCTGTTGTAGTATGATCATTATTAACATGATTAAATATGTAAGTTTTTCTGTTGTAGTATGGTCATTATTAACATGATTAAATATGTCAGTTTTTCTGTTGTAGTATGATCATTATTAACATGATTAAATATGTCAGTTTTTCTGTTGTAGTATGATCATTATTAACTTGATTAAATATGTAAGTTTTTCTGTTGTAGTATGATCATTATTAACATGATTAAATATGTAAGTTTTTCTGTTGTAGTATGGTCATTATTAACATGATTAAATATGTCAGTTTTTCTGTTGTAGTATGATCATTATTAACATGATTAAATATGTCAGTTTTTCTGTTGTAGTATGATCATTATTAACTTGATTAAATATGTAAGTTTTTCTGTTGTAGTATGATCATTATTAACATGATTATTTTGGTTGTAGTATGATCATTATGTAAGTTTTTCTGTTGTAGTATGATCATTATTAACATGATTAAATATGTCAGTTTTTTCTGTTGTAGTATGATCATTATTAACTTGATTAAATATGTCAGTTTTTTCTGTTGTAGTATGATCATTATTAACTTGATTAAATATGTCAGTTTTTCTGTTGTAGTATGATCATTATTAACTTGATTAAATATGTCAGTTTTTTCTGTTGTAGTATGATCATTATTAACTTGATTAAATATGTCAGTTTTTTACAGTAATATTATTTACTTACAAAGTAAAAAGCTCTATGTATTGCTGATTAAAATCAAAGCCTATTGTTCTTATAGATAACGGTTATACATATACAGTTGTTGCTCAATATGTTCGTCTGGCAATCACGTTGATGCATTGAAATTAACTTGCTAATAAATGTTTGAATCAGTGGGGTTTTTTTTGTAAATTGTTTTTGCACATGATCTTGTCTTTCTCTGTGATGTATGAATTTTTTATGAAATGGTATATCTTATCAAAAATATGTATTGCCTATCTGTCAGAAAATTACAGAACAAGTTATATTGAAAACAGTACAAATTATTTGTAGCTAAAATAGTATTGAGTTGAAATTATTACCAAGGTTATGTCAAAAGCTAAGATTGTCTATTCCTGGGTAAGAAATATTCGATAAGTTGTGTAAACAGTTAATTTATGATGGAATGGGGACCTCTTGTCATAGCTTTTGGACTCATGACATGTAGATTTGACACAGGTATGCCACAGCAGTACATTCTGTATCGGTCAATATTTACATTCTACATTATTAAATTATTACATTTAGGGCTAAAAAAAAGTTCCGACGGTTGTCACAGAAATCTTAACAGGTGGATAAATATAAGTATAAACCGTTTTTACAGGTGGTTGTACGTCGCTGAACGCTTTATACGAATAATAAAAGCAAGATTTAATTATAGCGAAGCTCATGGTATTGTAGACTTAAAAACACGTGTTGACTATATGGATTTAGGTATGTTTTCTTTATCAATGTAGGCAACAGAAGCTAACATATGATGTGTAAGCCAAGGCTCCGTGTTGAAGACCGTACTTTGACCTATAATTGTTAACACTTTATACATTGTGACTTGGATGGAGAGTTGTCTCATTGGCACTCATAACTCATCTTATTATATATCACATTAATCGAGGCACATCAAAGTCACAAGCAAAAAAACTGAGGGAATCGCATGAACTCCGAAGAATCGAGACTGGGTGCATTGACCTGATATGCGACTCCTGCTCTAAATAAGTCTCTATCATGACCAAGATATAAAACTATAGTTCAACAGTCATATCCTACACTGTTCAAATAGAATAACAAATGAACTAAGTTACTAAGTATATTTGTGTTTATTCCTCAGATAAAACAAAATGTCAAGCTATACTGGCTAGTTGTTGGCAAATATTTTCAAATGACCCCCATGAGAATACTAAGCGATTTGGGAGTCGTAGTCCTAACAGTGATACCTAAGGGCAAAGTAATCATGAGTAGAGAAAACTGACACCGCTATGGTAAAAAAAAAAAACACAACGACAAAAGTCTACAAAACAATATCCTTTTAACTAAAGACTGTGCAACAAGAATCCCACCAAAAACTTGGATTATGTCAGGTGCTTTGAAATTGTAAACATATCATTCTTCGTTGGACCCGTCATTGTTTATATTGCGGCTGATGGACTGAATGTAATTACAATATACGTGTAAATGAAGAAGAAAAAACGTTTTCATTAAATACCCTCAATCTGAACATTTGAAAGTCAAAGATGTCTAAATACGATGAACAAGACCTCCAAAAATAGCCAAATTCGGGTAAGGTAAACTTGTTATCTAATTTAAAGCCAACTTAATATACTTTAAAGACAATCCTTTAAAACTTATTAATATATCAAATTGTGAACTTTCCATTTTTATGCTGCAACATTCCAGCAGCGCCTGCATATGGAGTACATATCTCCCAGCTGATACGATATTCCAGGACTTCCGTTTCCTATCATGTTTTCTGTGATAGAGCGTTGCTGCTCACAGGGAAGCTATTAAACCAGATGTTCCAAATGGTGAAGTTGAAATCATCCCTTCGATAATTTTACGGACGCCATCACGAGTTGGTTGACCGTTATGGATTTCCTGTTTCACAGATGACAACGGATATGTCCCAATCGTCGTTGCAGCAATCCAGTTATCCTCTTCCCGACGGTGACCTACCGAATTAGACTTATCACTGGGCTTGCACTTATATGAGTAACATGAAGAGCAGGATATTCTTCCTTTCGGAGCACCGGAGATCACCCCGGTTTTGATGGGGTTCGTGTTGCTCGATATTTAGATTTCTATGTTGTGTTTTGGAACTGTTGTTTGTGTTTTGGTTTTTGACTTTTTAGCCATGGCGTTGTCAGTTTACTTTTTAGCAATGGCATTGTCAGTTTACTTTCGACTCATGAGTTGAATGTCTCTTTGGTATCTTTCACCTCTCTTTTACAGTTAGAATTTTTTGAGTATTTTACTTCTGATTTTTATTAACAAATGTAGTTCTTTTATAAAGGTATTTGACGTATAGTCTAAACGTCGTTTTACTAGGCGACATCTCAGTCAGTGTTATTGATTATATTTTTTTATGTCATGCTAGAAGAAAATAAAGAGAATGTTCGGTGATATAAACATAAATTAATATGTTCACAAATATGTTAGATATGAATGAAGACAAAGTCTATTGGACAACTTTCCATCATCCTGGTAACTTAAAATCAGCAAGTGTTAGAGGATGTGACGTTAAAACACTTTATACAACAGGGCATACAGATCAATTCTGTCCTATTGGTGTCTATGGTAGTGCCATATTCTATACCAATAACCAAAAGCTATTAATGTTGAATAAAACACAAGGACATTCACCAACTAATGTGTATACCGACAGTAACATCATATATAGTATATATGTGTATCATCAAACAGGTAATACATTTTTTAGATCATTACTCTGTATTTTTCATTAATTTGCATCTTCAGTTAACGAAATACGAAAGCAAAATTCTCGTAATTATTTACATGTCTAGAATAAATTGCTTTTTTTTTTCTCAATTTATTTTGTTTTTATTTACTATAATAATTCATTTAGTTAATTTGATTGTTTGTACCGTTATTTTATAAATTTTGCTAGCCATTTCCAAATAATCATGTAATACTTTTGTATTTTATTTTACCACGATATATACATAATATTAGGTACATGATTTGTATTTTATTTTACCACGATATATACAACTATGATCATTGTTACGAAAAATATCATGGCTCAGTGCGATTTCATTAATGACAAAATTGCATTTCTGAATAGCGATTGTATGTAAAACAAAAACTCATCAATGATACCATACTGGTAATTTGGTACGCTAGAGACACTCTTCGTCTATATAAGACTCATCAGACTCAACAATGATACCATACTGGTAATTTGGTACGCCAGAGAGAGGCTTCGTCTATATAAGACTCGTCAGTGGCGATATAATCAAAATAGTTGGTTTTATATTGCAGCTCTGACTGTTGTTTTGTGCAAACATTTATAATTGTGAAAGACAATTTATCTCTGAAAATAGTTCCACGTAGATTTGTTTTCGTTAAAATCAAACAATGATTTTTTTTCACATTGTTTTTGTTATATAGTATCAATGCTTATTTGAGAATTTAAAGTTTATATGTGATAGCTTGTCCGTACATATTCAAGATACTTAACATATTGCTTACGCTTATTTAGCGCATTTTCCTTTTTTAACATATCTAATATGATACTTCAATTATTGCTCTTGTTTTCAACTTTATGTAGATAATATATGTTGTTTCCTTTTTAATTTTATGAGGGAAACTTCTTTAAAGATTAGAAACACTTTATTAATCAATCTGAAATATTGCTAATTGATTTCGACTGAATATATATAGCTAATGTGCTTTTAATTTGACAGATTTGATTTGGACTGAATATATATGTAACTAATGTGCTTTTAATTTGACAGATTTGTATCATTAACATATTCCTTTAAACTCGCCAATTTATTACAATAAATACGTTGTCTCATGTTGATGATATGCAAATGATATGTAAATGTATTATACAGTTATGTTTTTCATTTTCAATTTCTAAGAGGTAAGTAACATTTAGTATTTACAACAAATTATCATATTCAAAACATTATGCATTTAAGTGTCTAAACATGAAGACCTAACTCTGAATGTATTTCAAACTCATAAGACTATTCTATTCGTACGTCTGCGATCATTTTCCCAAACAAATTTGTTAATAGATAAAAATAACAGATGTAAATACAGAACCCCCCAAGGGTGACTGGGGAATAGAAGTATGGTCACCATTGGTCTTCCTCCGACCGGCAGTAAACCCCTTGCTAAAGTGGGGCGTCCGTTTGGCTGTGAGGGATGTACAAATTTGCAGCCACGTCCGGTCAGAATGGGGACGTTAAATCCGATGTCTCGTGTAAAGAGAGTGCCACGCTCTTTGCACGTTAAGAACCCTTGCAACAACTCTTTGAGGGGTCCGTAGGTGACCTGTTGCAAGGCTAAATTTCTGTCCCTATCCAATATACCCTCGTTTCCCGTGGCAGTCTAAATTTCTCCGACCTTAATCCCGGACGCCCCTTTTACAGAACCTACCTATTGTATTGATTGTTAATTTGTTCTCGTCCTGAATATGCATGAAATATTTGCCACTGGACGTTAAGCAACCAACAATCAATCAATCATGTAAATACAGAAATTATTGATTACGTTTTATTTAATGCGAATAATACGTCAGTATCAAGGATTCGCAATACAGTGGCTAAACGGATGATCGAGAACAATAGGAAATTCACTCTTCTGATGAAAAAGTCGAGAAAATCAATAGTAAACAATGCCGGTGACGATACTGATTGAAAGTTATTTCTAAACAATTATCGTACATTTTGAATAAATTATTTGTTAAACTGAGAAAATACACATGCACAGACAAGATGTTTTATGTTCATCATTTACATTATTCATTATTCATTAGAAGCTTGTGAAACTGAAATTCAAAAAAATGTTAATCTTTGATGTATATTGATAAAAAAAAAGTAGACCTTAGCCTGTTACAATTTCCCAAAATATACCTATTTTTCACATCTTAAGTTTACGAGTACACCGGTCTGCTCATCTCAAGTGAACTTTGAATATAGAAATGTTGTCTTTTCGTGAAAATAACAATTTAAAAGTCATTCATGTGCAGGTTAGAAAATTAAAGATAAATATTCTTATAAAGTTGGTTATCCGTTAAAAGAATTTTACAAAAAAAAATTATAAACTTTTAATAGGTCGTTGATTTCTGTACATGTATATGAGGTCATCTCGATCTATTTACATTCAATGTTTACATCGGGATAAGGTATGTTTGAATTTGCTTAGTAACTTAATTTCAAAAGTGTTAATCTTTGCTGCATATGAATTGATTTCATTGAAATTTTTGTCCATGAACTTTACTGATCTAACTGTATATATATACGGATAATACGCGTGATCCGGAGAGATATACAGCCAGTAGAAAACAAATTGAAGTAGGTACTCCAGGAATTTATTCGCATAGCAATATTTTAAAGCAAATTTACGCAAAGCTCATATAACCTGATGTACTCGTCGTTTGTTATTTTATTAAGGAAATGATAACAATATATGAAAATTTTGTTTTTATTTCAATCTAATTTTATTGTTACAGTTTACCAGAATGTTTCTTATGATTCTATTTAAAACGAGCCAAACATTAAACAGATTAAGATTTCTGTGGAGGAGGTTATATTTTGTCACTAGATTTCCCTCTGAACAATAACGCATTACTTTCTGAATTGACAGTAATTAAATCATAGTTTCCCGAAGATACACTAATAGAAATTTAGAGCAAAAACATATCTGTTTTTAATTCTAAACTGTAATAAACAGATCTTAATTTGCGTCGCGTGTGATGCATGCCTGCAGGAGTATCATTACCCAGTCGTTATCCATTGACGTTCTATTTGATTTCATATGAAGTCCTCGTGTATTTCATTGGTTTGTTATGTTCACAATTGGTATTCGAGTGTTGAACATCGGAATCCTACTGTTGTCATTTATTTTTTACTTTTACTGGGTTTTTTTCTTAGAAATATTTGAACGGAAGCAGTGTCAAAAATCCTGAATTTATTACAGAATCACGTGACATTACTAAACTAGAGAACAATTTCGGAACAGCATGGTCTAAATGGAAAATCCGGATTTTATGTCAGATGTGTTTAGGAAAACACAAAATCAAGACAACCGTAAAGGTAAAGGAATTATGACTTTCAGAATAAACATGTATCGGCAGGCATACAAGTAGCACTATGTGTTTAAGTGCAAACCATAAAAATAAAGGGTAACTTTGACGAAATGCGATAGCTTTGTTCCTCCTCAGCCTGGAACTGTGTACAGTTCAGTCGTGAAATGCATTATTTTCTATACCATGCTACACGAACTCATAAAAAACAGAGAATTACTCATGTAATCAGAAATTGTGCAGAAATGGGGAGTATCAGCCCCGTAGCCAGTACTTCAGTACTGAAATGAAAATACGGATATTGTTTTCCTGAAATTTGCTGTTTTGAAATTATCTTATATTACGGAATATATCTCCCTTATGCAAAGCTCTTATTGTCCGTCTATACTTTTCGTCCTTTTTGGTTTATCAAAACATTTTTAAATAAGTTTTGGATTTTAGAATATTATGGCCTCGAGAATCACCTAAGAGAGAGGCGAAAGATACCAAAGGGATATTCAAACTCATAAGTCGAAAATAAACTGACAACCCCATGGCTATAAAGAAAAAGACCAACAGAAAAACAACAGTACACAAAACACAACATAGAAAACTAAAGACTGAGCAACACTATCCCCACCAAAAACTGGGGGTGATCTCAGGTGCTCCGGAAGGGTAAGCAGATCCTGCTCCACATGTGGCACTCGTCGTGTTGCCCATGTTAGTACAAACCCGGTAATAAGTCTAATTCGGTAGGTCACAATCGGGGAAAAGGGGACGGGATTGTAATTACGATATTTGGAACATATCCGCTATCATCTGTGAAACGGATATTCAATAACGGTCAACCTTTCACCACTTGGAGCTCTTGGTTTAATAGCTTCCTTGTGAGCAGCAACCCTCTATCCAGGAAATCATGATAGGAAAGACAAGCCCGGGAATATCGTATCAACTGGGAGATATATACTTCGTATGCAGGCGCTGCTGGAAAGTTGCTACATAGAAAAGGAAAATTCACAATTGGGAAGCTGAATTCATCTCTTATGTCGTAAAGTTTTGTTTTCAACCGATCCCCATTGTCAATTTCTAGATGTAAGTCAAGATATGAGGCAGACTTAACTGTATCTGTTGTATCCTTAATCTCAAGTTCGATGGGATAGATGCGTTCAACATAGTCACCAAATTTTCAATTATTTAGTGAGAGAACATCTTCTATATAGCGGAAATGAAGTTAAAGAACTGCTAACTTCTTTTCTTTCTTCCAAAGAAGTTCCATTATGAAGTCAGCCTCATATGAATAAAGGAACAAGTCGGCAAGAAGAGGGTTCCCATGGGGATGCCGATTGTTTGTTGAAAAACACGTCCTCCAAACGTAACAAATATGTTGTCAATCAATAAATCAATCATCTTGATAATGTCCGTTTCAAAGAATTTTTTGTTTGAATCAGAGTGATTTTTTACAATGTAGGATTTATCCCTCCCTTAGACAAGATACATGTATCTACGTTTGCAATTATTTTGATGAAACAAAGTAGGACCAACTTTTTTTAATTTTTCTTTTAGTTTGGAATGGGGAATGCTTGTGTAAAGTGTAGAAAAGACAAATGTTTTAATACTATTGCAAGATGAAAGAGTCTTAGATTGTATGTACTCTAAAGATCTTCGGAATTTTTTAGTATCCACATCTGATTCACGCCACCTCTAGAATAGGTAGTTTCACAATAACTTTGAAGCCCGGCTTTGATTGCTGATAAAATTGATGTTAATAATTTAGAAAGAGGTTTCGTGGAGCACTTGGAAGAGCCAGCAATATAACGTTGTCTGTAAGGACACTTAATATGTAGTTAAGGTATCCAATACAATGATGGAAGATCCAGTTCTTCATCTTTGGTTGAAATTCCAAAGGAGACATTTATTGTCGAAATGCATATCTGATGCTGTTAAATGGGTACTATAGTTGTTGTAACTATCTATCAATGTTTATTCAAATTTTAGATATATAAACAGCGTGTTAAAGATGCATTCAAAGTTATTCGTTTATTTAATCAGCAGGAATACAGATGGATGTCACAGATCTAGACAGTGTAAAAAGGTGTCTTAAAAAGGACTAGAATAATAACCAATATTGACTCAATTGTAATGTAAGGTTTATGACATTTCATGGTTACAGGACATAAAATATCATCTTCTAACAATTGTTATGTCTCGGAGCTTACAATTGATAAAAGCATTTTATTGATTCCATTTCTTGTAAAGGGAAATTTAAAGAGGGAAGGCTGCACAAGAGACAATATTCCCAAAATACCTTCGATCTTTGGCCTTTCAACTGTTTTGATTGGAGCGCCACTGATGAGTCTTATGCGGACGAAACGTGCAAATCATATCCTGCTATTTTTGATTCGTTATTTTCAAGAAATTCACCGAATAGGTACAATAGGAAAGTTGAGCTGTGAAATTATCATTGACTAAGTACACTACACTTACAGATGTTTAATCAAAAAAGTGTTAAAAGTTTTAAAACCAACAATTACAGTTATATCATCTTTTCAAATTCTATTACATATATATATATAAAAATTGCGGTTTTTATCCAACGCAATCATAGGTTTGAACGTTGTTTTCAATTTAGACTTGTTTATATTTTTTCGTTTGGGCTTGTATTATATTTGCCTTAGGGTTTATATGATCCGTTCATCCTATTTTGACTCCTCAAAATTTAAGAGTCTATCCTAAATTGAGGTAAATTGTTGGGCTTTCCAAATACCGTTTCGATTCCTAACATCACTGAAGAGACATTATTTGTCGTAATCCGGATATGGTGTACAAAAACCTTTGCACCTTTTGTTTGCGGTATATCATCTTCTCCGCAAGTTTATTGTTTTCTGTTTAGTATTAAATTTAAAATTAAGATCCATTTATTACATCGGTGATCCGTTTATTTGGCAATCGCCAATGGCAGTCAGCAGGGTTTAAGGTTAAGCTACACAAATATATTTTTTTGTCATGCATCCGATTTCACCTTGATAGATGTACACGCCTAATGAAGCAAGTTTGTCTAGCGAAATATTGCGTATTTCTATTTAAAATCTAATAGAACTTTTTAATGTATCAATAAGCGTGTTTAAGTTATATTCTTAGACATTTATATAATTTTAATTCAGTAAATGTATCAGTTTATTTTCACAAGCTGATCCACGCCTAAATAGATAGGATGTTGATTATTGCTATTTTTTGACATTATATATATTATATATATACAAGTCTAAATTGAAAACAACGTTCAAACCTATGATTGCGTTGGATAAAAACCGCAATTTTTATACGTGTGCATGCAAAACAAATTTCTTGTTAGAGGGGTCTAAATACAGCACAAACAACATTTTCCAAAAGACCAAAAAAAGTAGGAGTAAAAGTTTAACATATTTATTGATGTTCTATAAAAAAAAATATTTTTGTAGCTTAAACTACACAAAGTTGGAGTAAAAGTTTAACATATTTATTGATGTTCTATAAATTGTACTATTTTCATGATTATTGTTTTGATTTGTTTTATATAATATATTTCAACAAACCGGCCACCCCTGAAATCCGGCCGTATTCCGTGGTCCGACGGGCGGCTGGTTTTGAGAAGTTTCACTGTATATATAAATCATGAATGTTATAATGGTCCAATCAAGCTGTGAGTAGTAGGAGCATGATACACTTGTGAACGAATAAATTTAAAACAATGCAGAGTGGTAAAAAAAGGTTTCGTTGTTCATGGTTAGGTGATGGTTGGGATCCCGCTAACATGTTTAACCCCGCCACATTCTGTATATATCTGCCTGTCCCAAGTCAGGAGCCTGTAATTCAGTGGTTGTCGTTTGTTTATGTGTTACAAATTTGTTTTTCGTTCATTTTTTTACATAAATTAGGCCGTTAGTTTTCTCGTCTGAATTGTTTTACATTGTCATTTCGGGGCCTTTTATAGCTGACTGTGCGGTAAGGGCTTTGCTCATTGTTGAAGGCCGTACGGTGACCTATAGTTGTTAATTTCTGTGGCATTTGGTCTCTTGAGGAGAGTTGTCTCATTGGCAATCATACCACATCTTCTTTTTTAAATGGACATATTATGACCATATACTTCAGAAATATATTAGCGTATGAAGAAAAAAACGGCGGGATGTGGTGTGTAACTGAATGGCCGAGGTCAATGATAGTAATAATTACTAATAAACAAAGGCGGACAAACCAGTACAATTTCCGTAATCATGTTTTCTTTATATATTGTATTAATGATTTGGTAAACTAACTACGTATACATATGCATTAACTGGGTAGTTTCCTTAGTTATCCAGTGACTTTTCACAGGAATACCCGGCCTAGCGTTGTAGGTCGAGTTATTTGTTATTTTTTTTTTTTTTTTTCTATTATTACAACAACATGTTGTAATACTGTCTGTCGATACATTTATTTTTGGCATTGCACTAGTCATGTCTTCTTTGACTGTCCATGACGCTAAAATACTAAATCCCTGGGATGTGTTTTAGTTGAATTGAGTCTCTGATGCATGATTTTTTATTATTAATTGTTTTGGCTTTTAACTAGCTGTCAGTAACTGCGAGTACTCTCAAATCGTACTTTCTTGTTTATTTGACCTGTTGATACTAATTGTAATGCTTTTTTTGTTATTTAATGTTATTCAGAGTTATATCTGGTCTATATACCAGCTTTGATAAGTGTTTGGTACTAATATAAATTTCCACTTCGTACTATGAACATCAAAATTATTTATTTTGTTAAAATATTTCCTTTCTCTATTGTAACTGTATACGTATACCTAACAACAAAATTATTTTATTTACCTGTGTTTAAAGTTATTGCAAATGGCTGATATTTTTGTTCGAGCATATTGTTTTTCTTAAATTGTTTAACATTTCATACCGATATAACATGTTACTTTTATTATTCTTCCTTAGTTTATTTATTTTGAATTTACATTGTATCATAGGTCAAATTTATTTGTTCAGTGTATGTTCAATGGTGTTACTATGTCTTTTGATTGAGTTAAGCTATTTCAGTTGATATTTTATAGTGTGTCTTTCTATGTTGTGATGTTACACTATTGTTTCAGAAAAAGGGTGAAGGTTTGGTACCATTAAAACGTTTAAACCCGCTGCATTTGTTTGCACCTGTCCTAAGTCAGGAGTCTGATGTTCAGTAGTTGTCGTTTGTTGATGTGGTTCATAAGTGTTTCTCGTTTCTCGTTTTATATAGATTAGACCGTTGGTTTTCCCGTTTGAATGGTTTTACACTAGTATTTTTTGGGGCCCTTTATAGCTTACTGTTCGGTGTGAGCCTAGGCTCCGTGTTGAAGACCGTACTTTGACCTATAATGGTTTACATTTATAAATTTTGACTTGGATGGAGAGTTGTCTCATTGGCACTCATACCACATCTTCTTATATCTATGAGCAAAGAAAAGAACAATAAAGATGGGGAATAAAGAGAATATTCAACATACCAAAGTTTATGTCAAAAGATAACCTTATGATTTCTGAAGATATCTAAAAGTAATGACATAATAAAATATATGTTATACTGAAAACTTAAATCTGCTTAGTATCTATTATCATCCATACACAAATGGTTTTGTGTGAAATCAGTTGGTCAGGAATACAATGCATGAAGCCTTGACATCCTTCACAGAACCGATTTATATATCTGTGTTAACAGCGAAACAAACGTATCTATAGTGTGACTCCTACTTTTTGACAATGGCTGAATTAAAACATATATATGTAACAAAGTATGATTGATCCCTTTATAAAACAACATATTTGTAACTACGTTGTCATTTCTTTCGGACTAGTCGTTTCAATCTGTATTTAAGTTTAGAATGGGTATACGAGTGTAAAAGGTAGAAAAGTCAAACGTGTTATTACTATTGCAAGAGGATAGAGATTCAGATTGCATGCACTCTGAAAAAAATTTAGAAATATTAAACTCAAGTAAATTCACAAAGAATAAGTCCATCAAAAATTACAAAATCATACTTTATCAACCAACGGAACGAATGAAAAGCAACTGTCATATTCCTAATTTGGGACTGGCATTTTCCGACGAAAATGGTGGGTTAAACCTGGTTTTACAGCTAGCCTAACTTTCCACTTGTATGACAGTTGTTTATAGTTCTACTTTATTGGCAACATTTAGTGAGCAACTAATGAGACATAATGATATTTCGAATTTATCGGTATCAACATCTCATTAACACCACCCTTAGAGTGGGTAGTTTCACAGTATCTCCGAAGACTGCTTTATTGATAATAAAATTGATGTTAATAGTTTTGTAAGTCTTTGGGATTAACAGGTGGGACGAAAATAATTGAGACCAATGTATTGCTTAACATTTTGTTATTTGGTGAATTAGGTGTTGATAGCACATCTTTGATTGTCTTGCCAATTGTTTTTTTTTTTTTTTTTTTTTCTGTTTTAGACACGGTTCTATTTATTGGTTGGCACTTGTCTATTATTACTGACTCTATGCCGATCTGTAGATGTTACTGTGATAATTTACTTTTTTATTGCCAATGGATAGATAGCTGTGTAACTTATGTATACCACTAATCTGCTTTCGTTTAAATTGTGTACATGACAGTTTGTCAATCAACACACAAATTACATAGCAACGGGAAAGAGTTCGATCCATTTGTCGATATTCATGGCATGCAATAACGGTGGCTATAAAGATGAAGCAATAGATAGAAAAGCTTCAGGAAATAGTAGCCTGCTAAAGTGCTGAGTGGGAACTTTAAACTTACATACATACTTGGGAGTTTGACTTTATTGACGAACAGCAACGGACTATAAAGTCAACTGTGTTGAATGGACACATTTGATAGGTATATTTTTAAACACCCTCAGCAAGAATCTTGCCTCATATTTGAAATTATATGACAGTCATATGAATGGATGGTCCGATGCATTGAAAAACAATGTTCAAGATATTACTTTCATTGGAAACATTAGTGAACAAGCAATACACATGATGCATACGTTGCAGTTATTTATTAACGAATGAGCTTCGTAGGAACAGTTTGGTCTCGTGGTAGCGCATTCGCCTCGAGTGCGGGCGGTCATGGGTTCGAACCTCGACCGGGTCAAACCAAAGACTTTAAAATTGGTATTTGCTGCTTCTCCGCTAAGCACGCGGCATTAAGGTGTAAGAGCAAAGACTGGTCGGCTCGGAGTCAGAATAATGTGTCCGTGTAAGGTGACATGTCTTCCTTCGGACTGTTACCTTGTGAACTAGCACGTTAAACATCCGGCTCAGCGTGTCGTTCTAGTACAAAGCAGGGTTGATATTCATAATACATTAACATGTTCTCATCCTGAATATGCATATTAATTTGCCGCTGGACGTTAAGTAGCTATCCATCATCATCATCGTAGGAACAGAAAAAGAACTGGTATTTCACATTTATTGCCGAAATCTCATTTGATTATTACACATGCAGGTACAAGTAGAGAAGCATTTGTGACGATATTTTGAAATAACTTCCTATTCGACAAACACTTTCCTTTTATTCATAAAAACAACGATTAAGTTTTACCAATGCGTAAGTGTTAACTGTCAATATAGAAATCAGTTGATATTTTGGAGGAAATCATTATTATTAACAAAGGATACAAACTATCAATATTCAGTTGCCAATAATGGTTTTAATAGTTCTGCAAAAATCTAGTGTAGCTTTTAGTGGACAACTAAACTTTCACCTAGTATAAATTAAAAATTTTACGTACACTACAGAAATTAAATCGTGAGTTATCTTATTACATTTGTATATAACACATTCAAAGCGTATCTTATTACATATAATGTGACGTTCATCTCAAAGGCATTAAATAAATTATGAATTTATTATATCAACGCTGTAACAATCGCCTTGCAAAAAAATGTATGTGTGTTCATCAAACAAAATTAATTTCCATTATTATTTTTGAAAAGCTTACATCCCAAATTTTTATGGGTTTCATGTTGCTCAGTCTATAGCTTTTGGTGAATTATTTTGTAAACTGTTATTTTTGTTGTTTTTGCCATGGTTTCTCTTCGATTTTTTTAATTTGATTTTCCAATTGGTTTCTTTCTCTTCTTTTTTTTTACAGTTGATGACTAAGATTTGATTAATATCAGTAAAGTTCAAAAGGATGTCTGACAAACGAGAAACTCAGTATTCACTCACCTTCCCATTTGTCGTTGAAGCATTTGCACGATTCGTGACATACCTCCGTTGATAAAATTAGAAAATATAAAACAAAAGATGTTTCAGTCTCTATTGTGCAAATACAAGATTAAGTTCCTCAAGCTTAATTTCTTTAGACTATAGACTTTAGAATATGGCAGTTGTTATCAAATAGTCCGTTTCTATGTATGTTGGCGTTTGTTTTTGTTGCAGTTCAGTGTTTCTATTAATCCATAGTTTTCCTCTTATAGTTGATGTGTTTCCCTCGGTTTTGGTTTGTGACCCGGATTTGCTTTCGCTTACTCGATTCATGACTATTGAACAGCGGTATACTACTGTTGCCTTTATTAGACATCCTTGGCTTTCGAATTTTGGGTACAAGCGTTCATATAGTGAACGTTAATCTTGAAAAGCGCTTCCAACGCATCGAGTTAACAACGTCTTACTTAGTTATCAGTGCTTCGACACATATATGATTCTGTTAAATACTCAATGGATTATTTTTGAGATGATTTAAAACTCTAAAGAACCAGCTTGCTATTCATTTTATTTCCTACCAATCATGTAGCGTCTCAGTTATTTTAGCATTTAATTTTTCGGATTTGGAACTTCCACGAGGAAGAAAATTACACAAAAGTGTGTCGGACGAACCCAATTTATAAACAGTTATTTTGATTCGCACATTGCATGCTGTACAACCAGCACTACAATTATAAATACTAACTAAGAATGAAATCATAAGTAGAAAGAGGAAAAATAATGTGACCAAATGAAATGCATAAATTTTGAAAGCGCAGAAGACAAAGAACAAACAACAGGATCCTGTGCTTGTGCAAAGCGAGATAAACCTGGTATTCTCGAAGCATCAATGACCTTATTGTCAAAATTAAAGAGATCCGCAAATTATTGTGGTATTTTCTTGAAAAATGTCAAATGCATTTTGAATTTAAACGTATAATATCAATAACCTTCTACAAAAGCCTTGTTTAATATCTTTAATCCAGTTTATTAACAACAAGATTCTGAGAAGCCAAAATATGAGTTTATATGAATATATTGTACACGGCTTTCACTTTCAGTTGCTTTGATTTGATCGTTCCTATTAAAGGTAAAACCAGTAAAAGAAAGACGAAAGCATCAAAGGAACATTCAAACTCATACGTAGAAAACTAACTGACAACGCCATGGCTAAAAATGAAAAAGACCAACAGACAAACAATGGTACACAAAACACAACATAGAAACTTAAGACTGAGCAATACGAACCCAATCAAAAACGTGGGGTGATCTCAGGTAAGCGGATCCTGCTCCACATGTGACACCCGTCGTGTAGCTCATGTAAGTACAAACCAGGTGAGAAGTCTTATTAGGTAGGTGTCATTCGGGAAAAAGGGGACAGGATTGAAGTTACGATAATTGGAACATATCCGTCTGTGAAACAGATATTTCATACGTGATGGGGATGATTTCAACTTCACCAATTTGAACTCTTGGTTTATTTATAGCTTCCTTGTCAGCAGCAACCCTCTATCAAGAAAATCTTGATAGAAAAAACAAGCCCTTGAATATCGTATCAACTAGAGATATACTCCGTCTGCAGGCGCTGCTGGAATGTTGCTCATAGAAATGATATGAGACAGACTTAACTGTATCTGTCGTTTCCTTTATCTAAATTTCGATGGGATAGATGCGTTCAACATAGTCACTAAATTTTTAATTTAATGAGAGAACATCATCCATATAGCGGAAAATGAGGTTAAAGGATACTGCTAACTTCTTTCTTTCTTCCTTAGAGGTTCCTGTATGAAGTCAGCCTCATATGAATAAAGGAACAAGTCGGGAAGAAGAGGAGTATAGTTGATTTGAATGAATACCGATTATTTGTTTAAAAACATGTCCTCCAAACGTAACAAATATGTTGTCAATAAAAAAAACAAGCATATTGATAATGTCAGTTTCGGAATATTTTTTTTTTAATCAGAGTAATTTTTTTACAAATTTTATGATTTATCCCTTCCTAAGACAAGACATTTCTATCTACGTTGGCCATTCTTTTTAATGAAACAAACTCTTTGTCTTTTAGTCTGGAATGGGGAATACCTGTATAAATTGTAGAAAAGTCAAATGTTTTAAATTACTATTGCAAGATGAAAGAGTCTTAGATTGTATGTACTCAAAACGATCTTTGGAATTTTTTAATATACACATCTGAATCACGCCACCTCTAGAATAGGTAGTTTCACAATAACTTTGAAATCCGGCTTTGATTGCTGATAAAGTAAAGCGCATCAGATGCAGTAAAGCGCATAAGATGCAACTAATTTCTAATGTGCAATTTTCATTTTTACATATACAGGACATACAACACTTATTATCGGGTTTTAACAGTGTATCAGTTAATATAATTAAACGAAAGTATCAATTTTACACGTGACGATCATATTATATTTAAATAGCAAGCCTTATGAGTTTTATTTCAATACATCATCATTTAATTTTCATATTGGTTTGTTCACATTTGTTTATATTGCCAGTGTTTTATAACATTAACATACAACTGTTATATTTTCTTCCACTTTTTAATTTATTGACAGGTGAAATTTTAGTCACTTAGTCAAGTAATCTTCAGATGAGGATCATAATATCAAAATGTATCCTTTTAGATTACTGAATAATTTGTTTAAGAAATAATTCATGGAAGCCATAGATTTGTTGGAAATTTACACATGGCCTAAGTCGTGATATTCGAATTTTATCCTGAGCGTTAGCGAGGGATAAAATTAACAAATATCACGGCCCAGGCCATGTGTAAATTTTATTTCGATTCTAATAGGACAAATACGGTTATTAAAAAACTGAAGCGAGAATGGGTAGCCTTGTGCGTTGCTGTTCTATGTTACCCCCTGCTAGATAAAGCTAAACAATTCCAATAAATCTATAGCTTGCATGAATTATTTCTTAAATAACCGCTAGGAAAAAAATTGTTTGACTCTTTTAAATCTCAACCCAAACATTTGCCAATTTTTATTTACATTTTTTTCTCGTAAGCTACCGTCAAATCCACAGTTGACATTTCGTAAGTAAGGAGCCGCCATATTGACTTGCTGAAATAAATAAATGTTCGAATTATGCAATAAAATAGAAAATAAAAGAACTCCTACCTAAAAACTCCATTTTAATGCATTATTATCCGAATTTAGATTTTCGCCAGTATTAACAGGGTTACAATACTGGAAGACACAGCATCACCCTAAGCAAAACATTTCATTTCAGGAAACTCAATTTATACATGTTAAATAACAAATTCCGTCATATTGTATGTCATTGCAAAATCCCTAAACGTTATGTTCTTAACCCTCTTGCTGCCAAAGGGACATTTATGGCTTCTACACACATAGGTTGGTTCCCTCCGTAAAATATTCAGTATGCCTTCGGAATATACAAATATTAACGGTCGGTATGAGCTAATGATGGCCTTGAACTTGAACGTTTCGGTTCCCGGTTTGTGGAACGTCCACATACGGAACCAGTTGAAAATGGCGTTAAACGTCAGACTGAAGTCTGTTCTTGATGGAATCATATATATATACCAAACTAATTGATTCTTGATTTAATAATAGGGGGAAACATGCTTATAAACAACAAAGAAAAATATATTGTCGACGGTTTTCCTCACTCCATAATGCATATCCATGAACCATGATATGTACGGGCTTATCATAGACATAGATAAGGCGACGATATTTATAGGCACATACTGGCAATAGGGCTTATGGGTACAACATTTGGCTGTTGTTTGATATTATATGAGTGGGTGGCTCGTTTCCTAAATCGCTGTTATTTTGAAACTCTCTCCCTATTTCTTACATGACACATTCCACGCCCCCCACAAAAAAAAATTATCCTACATCCCCATTTTTTATTTACCCTATCCAGTATACCAAAAAATATGCCATAATTATGCACTGACCGTTCTTCTTTTGTGATTTGAATATTTAAATGGTGTTGATTGTTTGTTTTAAGGAGATTACAATTTTTATTTATAATTTTACAGAAGGAAGTGTCAAAATCGTCTGTTCCTAGTGTTGAAATAATTAAAAAAAATCTCTGGTGTATTGTAGGTTTTGGTCCCAAAATATAAAATTATGAAGCCTATTCTTGTTTTGAAGTATCTGACCTAGACAATTATAAAGTACATGCAATTCTTTCAACTTCCAAACATTATTACAGTGCATTATTTTTTATTATTCGATTTTATGTACGCTTATCAAAAATTATCTTGATCCCTTCTGTCTTTTCTTTTACCATCTTAAGTTGAAAAGATATAAAGGTGAAGCTAGATCATGATTTTCTTAATATAGGGTCGTTTGTCACATACTGTTTCTAAAGTTTGCATCAATGGCCAAAATTATCAGAAAATAATCAATTAAGGCATTGCTATTTATTTTCTTCCCGCTGTATGGCAAAATTGGGATGCCCCTACTCACTATGACCAACAATATTGAGTCCATTGATTTGCCTATAAAATTCTTAATGAGTACCAAGTGTTACATTCGATTTTTACTTTTACTGCACATTAACCAATATCAATTATTTAATATACATGATTGGGGACTGGGTTTTAAGCTAACAACTACCTTTGTAGCTATTACACCCAAATTTTGTCCTGATACTCTTGGCATTAACAATAATTGTTATTGAAGTTATGTGCAATTATTAAAAGCAGACAAGGATTTATGAAAAGGAAATCAACTACAACCAGTTATTAAGTTGAAAATGACTTGGGTCCAATGGCCCTTTCATCACGGGTGCAATATTGTCTCATTGCCAAAGATTAGCAAATAATGGCGGTTTTCATCTCATTTCTCTTTTAATCACCTTTCTGATACATCATTAATAATTTCACCTGTAAATAAATCATCAAAAAAATGTAGTTTTTCCTTGTTCTATTTGTCATCCCATTGGTAGCTGCACATGTACTGTGCATGTTTTTATTGGGTTTGTTCTAGTATCATGACACATGGTGTAGATCTGCAAAGAGGTGTGTGTGTGTGTGAACATAAAACTAACCAGTTAAACCCCACCTTAGTTTGAGTCTATAACCAATATGCAAGTCAGGCTTTTTGGACCTTAAGTTGTTTGTCATTGTTTGTACTGTATCATATTTTGTTTTGAAGTCTGGTATATGTTGTTGAAATTAAAATCCTATGAAAACAGGTGTTTCCTAAAATTTACCATCTTTTCACATATAATAAGGTTTCACACTTTTGACCCTGGGAACAATTGAGGATGACCTTAATACATTGTGTCTATATATCTGTTTTGTTAAATTCTTGCACCAAGATTACACGGAAAAGCATATTATACATTTTACATACGGATCTTGAGTTTGGTTGTAAATGAAGCAAAAAGTTGTTTTTTCAAATCTGTAAAATTTTTAACAAAAGTATATTTTTAATCCAGTCTTTTCCCAATTTTTATACTAATCAATTGAGAATGTGACACTTTTGGATAGCATAAAATTGAGAATGGAAATGGGGAATATGTCAAAGAGACAACAACCAGACCAAAGAGCAGACAACAGCCGAAGGCCACCAATGGGTCTTCAACACAGCGAGAAAATCTCGCACCCAGAGGTGGTCCTCAGCTGGCCCTAAATAAAATTGTGTACTAATTAATAGTCATAGTATACATCTTTATATAATTTTGTTAAAAAGATGCTTTTCAAAATTTCTGATCTTTTAACACAAGAGTGCAGACACTGAAGTCTGTAATATGAAGTTTTTACTACATGTATCACATACACTTAACATTATCAATCATCCATGAAAATGAGGTCAGATGAATTACACCAAACAGACACCTTATGTACAACCATTGCATACAGCAAATAGTGTTTACATGTTGATTAGAGTATCTTATAAACTGACAAAACCATGAAAACTAAACATTGACCAATGAATAGTGAACATGTGTTCAATGTCATATGAAACCTGCCAAACAAACATGTACACCTAACAATCATTTAATACACCAACTACAATGGCCATTTTACTCAAAGTATCTGAAATATAGACCAGAAAACAAAATTAAAATTGTTCATGAACCATGGAAAAATTGTCAAGTTCAATGAAACCTGCCAACCAGTAATGTCTGCCTTACAATCATTTCATACACCAAATATAGTTGACCTATTGCCTACAGTATCTAAGTTATGGACCAAGAAAACTAAACCTTGATCATTGATCCATGAAATGAAGTTGAAGTCAGGTAAACCCGGTCTCACAGACATGTAGACCTTACAAGCAACCAATATACCAAATACAGTTATCCTACTCCTCATAACCATAGAAATTCACACAACAAAAAATAAAATGCTCCAGACATCGCATCTTGATACGACCGCAGATGTTGAACCCTGTATGGACACAACATTCAAGCTTAATACAGCTCTGTATTTGGATTGTGATTAAAATTTCACACAGTAAAGGTTTCTGAAACAGAATGAATGTGGTCTATGAACTTTAAAAAATTTGAAATTGGACATTTACCTGCATTTGAATTATGGTCCAATATTCAAAATCTAAATGCTTGGTTCGACTCAGCATATCAAAGATTCCATAGAATTTAATTTTGGTTAAACTCAAACTTAAGTTTAATTTTGGACCCTTTGGACCAATTTGAAAACCAGACCCAAAATCAAAATTCTAAATACACAGTTAGATTCAGCATATCAAAGAAACCAAAGAATTCAATTTTGTTGAAATCAAACAAAGTTTAATTTTGTACCCTTTGGACCTCAATGTGGACCAATTTAAAAACGGGGCCCAAAAAATCTGAAATAGCAATATACAGTTGAAATCAGCATATTAATGAACCCAACAAATTCAAGACTTAGAATTAAACCCCATTCAAATTGGTTAAGAAATAAGCAATTTATACAAAAGGTATTGTTTTGCCTGTTTTCCTTTAGAACGGTTTGGACCATAAATTCACATAATCCCCAAAATCAATCCCAACCTTCCTTTTGAGGTATGGAACCTTGTGGTGCAGTTTCATAGAGCTCTACTGTCCTGAAACAAGAAAAATGCTTGCTTTTGGCCAAGGGACAACAACAACAACATAATTAGCAGTTGTATAAAAACTAAAAAAAATCAAGCAGTCTATGAACCATGAAAATGAGGTCAAGGACAATAGACCCCTGAAAGAAAGAAACTTCGTAACAAAGTATTTGTGTATAAGGTATGAAGAATCAAAGTCATCTACCCACAGAATATAAAGCTAAATGCAAATAGTTTGAGTCACTAGATTATAATCACTTTGACTCGCATTAGCAGGCGAGACAAAACTAGAGGCTCAAGGACCCTGTGTCGCTCACCTGATATTTTTATTTACAATTGATGCATGATAAATGCAACTGTTGTACTGTCGTTTAGTTTCAGAGATATAAGACTAAAAGTGCATTTTATTTCAGCCATGTGTGCCATGTTGGCAGGAGGGTCATCATACACAGTGGTCCCTGGATATCCTAGTGGTGATTTAAACCAAGTTTGGTTTAATTTGACAGTAGTTTCAGGGAGAATTTTGTAAAATTTATCTAACGAGAAATGCGAAGTGATGAGAAAGTTTTTGTGAAGTTTTGTTGTTGCACACCCCAAAACAAAAGGTAATAAAAATTATCATTTAAGGGCAATCTTTCCTATTAATAATTTCTGCAAAATTCAGTTGATTGTGCAAGGGTTGTATAGCCACCTGAGGTCATTAAAACTCTCATTTGTTGTTGCAAAATTCAAGTGGTTTTGAATTGCTTTGTTGATCTTTTTTGTATTCAACTTTTAAACAACAAAGTACAACAAATATGATGACTGATACTCATGACACTGAAAATATGGTCTTCATTCTTGTGAAGAAAATGGTAAGGTTTGAAATATTTCTTAATTATTAATTCAATACCAATACTTTAATTTGTATTGGATTTATCCCAGGAAATGAGAACAAGGGACACAATTAAATTCAATTTTTTTCCTAAATTTCTGATAAAATATAAAATGAAGAACTATATTTTTTAATGAGAATTTTTTTAATAGTTAATTGATAATTTGAACAATATTAATTAAGTTTTAGATCTTGCATGGTTGATTAATTTTCTCTCAAAATTTCTGATATTCTATTAAAGTTTTAAATATAATATGAGGCAGGCATTACCTGTGAAAGGGGATGAAGTCTGTATAAATTAGTGTAGGAATTCAAGCATCATTTGCACTGGAATCTGTAGAAAATGAAGCCAAAGTACTGAAACATATCTGACATTCGACCTATTGTTCGGGATTATAGTTGTGACATCATTTTCAATGTAAAGAAAGAAACACCATCATCAGGTATTAATGTGGTTTTTTTCATGTTATAGAATTATCAATTATTTTTATTGCCAGTACATTAGTAGATTGTTTTCTATATTGATTTTCTACTGCAGTTTCAGAAAAGAAGATTACAAAAGGAAAACATTTTGTAAAAATTTACTGAAATTAATGAAAATTGTTAAAATTGATTATAAAGGGCAATAACTCCTTAAGAGGTCAACTGACCATTTTGGTCTTGTGACTTATTTGAAGATCTTACTTTGCTGAACATTATTGCTGTTTACAGTTTATCTCTATCTGTAATAATTTTCAAGATAATAACTAAAAACGGCAAAATTTCCTTAAAATTACCAATTCAGGGCAGCAACCCAACAACCAGTTGTCCAATTCATCTGAAAATTTGAGGGCAGATAGATATTTACTTGATAAACAAGTTAATCCCTGTAAGATTTGCTTTAAATGCTTTGGTTTCAGAGTTACAAGCCAAAATCTACATTTTACCCCTATGTTCTATTTTTAGCCATGGCAGCCATCTTGGTTGGTTGGCTGGGTCACCGCACACATTTTAAAACTAAATACCCTAATAATGATTGTGGCTAAGTTTGGTTGAATTTGGTCCAGTAGTTTCAGAGGAGAAGATTTTGTAAAGATTACAAAATTTACAAAAATTGGTAAAAATTACTTTAAAGGGCAATAACTCCTTAAGGGGTCAACTGACCATTTTGATCATGTTGACTTATTTGAAGATCTTACTTTGCTGAACATTATTGCTGTTTACAGTTTATCTCTATCTGTAATAATTTTCAAGATAATAACCAAAACGGCAAAATTTCCTTAAAATTACCAATTCAGGGCAGCAACCCAACAACCAGTTGTCCAATTCATCTGAAAATTTGAGGGCAGATAGATATTTACTTGATAAACAAGTTAATCCCTGTAAGATTTGCTTTAAATGCTTTGGTTTCAGAGTTACAAGCCAAAATCTACATTTTACCCTATGTTCTATTTTTAGCCATGGCAGCCATCTTGGTTGGTTGGCTGGGTCACCGCACACATTTTAAAACTAAATACCCTAATAATGATTGTGGCTAAGTTTGGTTGAATTTGGTCCAGTAGTTTCAGAGGAGAAGATTTTTGTAAAGATTACAAAATTTACAAAAATTGGTAAAAATTACTTTAAAGGGCAATAACTCCTTAAGGGTCAACTGACCATTTTGATCATGTTGACTTATTTGTAGATCTTACTTTGCTGAACATTATTGCTGTTTACAGTTTATCTCTATCTATAATAATTTTCAAGATAATAACCGAAACGGAAAAAATCCTTAAAATTACTAATTCAGGGCAGCAACCCAACAACCCATTGTCCGATTCATCTGAAAATTTCAGGGCAGATAGATCTTGACTTGATCAACAACTTTACCCTGTCAGATTTGCTCTAAATGCTTTGGTTTCAGAGATATAAGCCAAAATCTACATTTTACCCTATGTTCTATTTTTAGCCATGGCGGCCATCTTGGTTGGTTGACGGGTCACCGGACACAATTTTAAACTAGATACCCCAATGATGATTGTGGCCAAGTTTGGTTAAATTTGGCCAAGTAGTTTCAGAGGAGAAGATTTTTGTAAAAGTTAACGGACGACGGAGGAGGACGACGACGGACGCCAAGTGATGAGAAAAGCTCACTTGGCCCTTTGGGCCAGGTGAGCTAAAATAAGTCTTCATGGTAAATTTTACCCCAAATTATAACAGTAATCAATATTTAACATTGGGAACCAATTTTGAAAAGCATTTCATATCTTGTGTATCAAATTTTGTGAAAATGTTTTCTCAAAATTTGATTTTTTCAAATACCAAGTTTTCTACCACTTTTTTCCAAACACACAGAGAGACTACTTTATCGGGCTCGTGTCACCTACAGGGCCCTAATAATCAACATTTAATGTCACAAAAAGATATACAATCAATTTATGACAAAATAAGTTGTAAAGTAGAGGCAATAACCTCTTTTTGGGCAGCAATAAACTCAGTAAATAAATATGAAAATTTAATTCTTAAATTCATAATTTTTTAGAAATAAATTAATGGAACACAACTGGATCTTTTCTACAAAAAATACATATTTGATCTAAGTGTTACAGTTCACATTTTGACAAAATCCATATATATCTGCAAATAACAATTGCACAAAATCTGACACCTCAAGCTGTATTGTCTAACTTCATGTTACTCTTTTGTTCATTACTTAACATCTCTCATTACATCTTGGTAGTTTTGAACCATCAATTCACTAGTTGATACTTGTTCCTGAAAGAAAAGCACATATATATTAATGTATAAGTAAACATTGATGTATGTAAAAAACTAGACATCATTGAGATGGGAGCCATCTCTGTGGGCCCCGCTGTGAATAATGTGTGGTAAAATTATTAAGGGTTCCATGGAACCCAGTGTCTCGCCTACTTTTGCTGTTAATCGCAGGCTCAACAAAAATGAGGAAAAAAATTAATAAAATATTCCTCTCTATACTATATTTTGATTGTAAGTATCTTCTGTCCAAGTTTGGTAAAAATCCAGGATAGTTTATGAATCTAATGTTAACTGGAAAAAAAACTAAGTACATTTACAAGTACGGACATGGGGTTGTCAACTAAAACCAAAGTTTTGACCTTGACCTTTGACCTAGGAAGTTGTTCATACATTATGACACACCCTCTGGTGTTGGTTAATATACATGTCAAGTATAAACTTGAAATCATAACGGTTCTCAAGATATAGAGCGGACCCAATTTACCATAGGACATTGGGTTGTCAACTAAAACCAAAGTTTTTGACCTTGACCTTTGACCTAGGAAGTTGTTCATACATTAGGACACACCCTCTGGTGTTGGTTAATATACATGTCAAGTATAAACTTAGAAATCATAACGGTTCTCAAGATATAGAGCGGACACAATTTACCATAGGACATTGGGTTGTCAACTAAAACCAAAGTTTTTGACCTTGACCTTTGACGTTGTTCATACATAATGACACACCTCTGGTGTTGGTTAATATACATGTCAAGTATAAACTTGAAATCATAACGGTTCTCTAGATATAGAACGGACACAATTTGTTACGGACGGACAGACTGATCACTATAGGGCTCTTTTATTCATACTATTGATACATATAAAAATAAATGGAGAATGTGTCCATGGGACACAGATTATGCCCCGCTTGCATATAAAGTTGTAAAGGGACATAACTCAGGAACTGTAAAAGTGATGCTACCCAAATTTGTACTTGATCTGAGTTTTGTTATACAAGCATTGTGTATCGTTTCATAACATTTAGTTGAGGCAAACTTAAGTTAGAGAACAGAAACGAAAAATCCAGCAATTTCTCCATTTATAAATGGGCATAACTGTAGAATGGTATAGGTGGCGCCACCAAAATTCAAACTTGATCTGTGTTTCGTAGTGCGTAATAAGCATTGTGTACAAGTTGCAATTTTCCATTTGTAAAGGGCATAACTCTAGAACGGTAAAAGTGACACCATCAAAATTCAAACCTGATCTGAGTTTTGTGATAATAAGCATTGTGTATAAGTTTCATAACATTTGATTGAGGAAAACTAAAGTTAGAAAGGAAACGTAAAATTTAGCAATTTTTACATTTGTAAAGGGGCATAACTCTAAAACGGTAAAAGTGACGCCACCAAAATTCAAACTTGATCTGTGTTTTGAGGTAATAAGCATTATGTATAAGTTTCATAACATTTGGTTATGGCAAACTAAAGTTAGAGAACGGAAACCAATTTTGGGACGTACGTACAGACAAGGGTAAAACTTAATGTCCCTCCGCTACGGCTGGGGCATAAAAATTTATATTACATGTAGTAAGTGTAACTGAACTTAAATTTTCAAAACATGATGACATGTAATTTTAACATACATGTATTTCTGTTTATATATATACATGATATAATAAATGTTACTTGTATTTCTGTTTATAAATATAATAAACTGTTAACACAGAGATACATGTATGTCTTGCCTTTTTGTACTTTTGATAATGCAAATGTTGAAATTAAAATAGCAATACTTTAACATGTAAGTTAAGCAAATATTCAAAATCAATGAACCATGACTGAAGGTACATGGCAAAACAATCTCCATGGAAATGAGATGTGCCAATGCTAATACAACTGACTACCAAATACCATAGACTTATCATAAGTCGTTCCCTTTCAACAAACCTAAACACAAACATTGACTTGTAAACTATGCAAAAGTTTCAAAGTCAATAAACCATTATGAGGTGGTGGGGCTATATAATCTCCATGGAAAGGAGACTTGCTAATACCAATAAATTTGCATACCAAATATCGTTGACTTAACATTAGCGGTTCATCTTAAACTGATCTAATCACAAACTAATACATGCAAACTAAGCAAAATTTCAAAGTCAATAGACCATGACTGCGGAGGCGAGACCAAATATTCTCCATGGAAATGAGATATGCCAATGCTTATACAACTGCATACCACATATCATTGACTTACCACTAGTGGTTCCCTTGAACTGACCTAATCACAAACTAATACATGTAAACTAAGCGTCAATAGACCATGACTGAGGCGGAGCCAAATAATCTCCATGGAAATGAGATATGCCAATGCTTATACAACTGCATACCACATATCATTGACTTATCACTAGTGGTTCCCATAAACTGACCTAATCACAAACTTGTACATGTAAACTAAGCAAAAGTTTCAAAGTCAATATACCATGACTGAGGGGCAGGGCCAAATAATCTCCATGGAAATGAGATGTGCCAGTGCTAATACAACTGCATACCAAATATCATTGACCAACCACTAGCGGTTCACCTTAAACTAGATCTAATCACAAACTAATACATTGTTGACACCGCCGCCAGAAACAGCCTACCTATGTCTGCTTTTTGACTCCGTCAAGGCGAGACAATAAATCTATTATGAAATATTTACTTTATATCCATGTATATATACTATATATATATATATATCAGTCAGGGGAATTTCTTAAAGGAGTGATCTTAAATCAGTGATTCAAGTAACATTTTGTCCAGAAATGTTGGAAGTAAGAGTTGTCTTTCTTTAATAATCACCTATTTTCAAAGTAGTATAAATAAATCACTAGACTAAGTGATTTAATTTTATTGTAACTTTAAATATATAATACTTATGATCCAGGGACTAAATATGTTGCTAAAATTATCAGAACCAACATCTGTGTTCATATATACATGTAAGATGACCGGTTATGTCAGGTGATGACCCTGTACTGAATCTGGGATAATGACATGAAAATCACTTGTTTAAGTGGATACCTCTAGACTATTTTCTTCCAAAAAATAAATTCTTTAAGTATTATCATTTCGATTACCCTGTCCAACTAATTTCAACACCACCCCCACCAGCAAATTTTTATCTAGAACAGTAAAATTTGATTTCAATTATAATCAGTAAGATAAAACCTTGAATTTTACAGGAAAAATACTCCCACTACTGGGAAAAATATGTTAAGAATTTAATAGTTCATTATGTTAAGCCTTCATTATAACATTTTCAACAAATATAGAATTTACAGCTGAATGATCATGATGATTGCATCAAAGGCATAAACCTTGCTACATAAAACAAGCAAAAGGTTCATTTTTTCAATTTTACTAATAAGATATAATCTAAACCTGTATGTTTAAAATTTTGGTAAAATACAAAATCAAAATGCAAGAATTCCTAATTTGCTACTTAAATGAGCGATTTATAAATCACCTATTTCAATAATTCCCATGACTGTATATATATTATAGACTTTATAGTAACAATGTTGCAATTTTTTATGATTAAACAAATCATGTTAATGACCCATTAGCGGATGTCAAAATATACAATTTAATAATAAAATCCCATAAACTAAGATACAAATATACCATACATGTACATAAATTTTCAAAATTTCTATCAATTTTAGTGTAAACACATATATAAAATCCCATTTAGTTTTATTTAAAATTACCTCAGGAAATAGTTTCTGGTGTTTTCTCTCATATCAGGTATATACCTAGCTGAAATGTCAGATCTTTTTAATAGGGCAATCTGTCAGACTAAAGAAAACCGGTCCGACTGTTCTAGTGAGGAACCTTGGCCCTCTCACGTCAAATACTGGTTGATCATTTCTGAAAGAATATTCAACAATAAACATTGATTTCAAAATTTCAGATAACACTAATTCAAAGTGAGGTCACTAAATAGTCCATTAATCCAAACAAATTTTAGATCTAAGGAAGCTAAATAGATTGAATATTAACAGACTTACAGTAACAATTTTTAGACCTGCTAACGTTCAAATTCATCGGGATTTCCTCATGAGATTTGTTGACCTGAATTTTGATAATCTATTATATATCAAATGAGTTATTTAAAATGATATTTAAGCACAAACATACTCATTCAAACAATATAGTACTGTACATTAAAACACTTATGACAATATACAATGTCAGAGGAGCATTGGTCATTATATAATTAGGTCATAGATCTTTCACTTAAAATCCACTGGGAGATTTTGAAAAGTTGGCAGGTATGGATTTTACTGAAACATACATGTACAAGTATGTAAATTTTATTTATGCTCATTTCCACATTGTACATGTCCCTTCAGGAAATTATTTAACAATTATTTATAAAATTTCATTATTCAATATTTCAAAATGAAAATTAATAAGCATTCTGAGAGTATTGCATGGCAATACAGAGTCATGATAGTCCCCTACGGATAAAAATTCATTATACTGGAACAAAATGCTAACTTGTTCTATAACTTGTCATGGTGTAAACAAAAAGAAAATATCAAGTCAATATCTTCAAGCATGACTAAAAACAGTGTGGAAAACTGATTATATGAGTAAGGACCATAACTCTACACAAAATTATCAGACCGAAACAAAAATTCGAACTTGATCTGTAACTTGTCTGAATGTCATGATAAAACTATATACCAATTATCAATCAATATCTTCAAGCATGATGAAAAAAAATGAATGAAGTGTGGAAAACACTCTAACATTAGATATGAATAGTTCTCTAAAATTAGATATGAAGTACATGTAATACAATGCACATCTATTTCCAAATTATAATCAAATATAATTAATAGTTCCAAATATTTTTCTTTCATTTGTCACAAACTAATATAGATTTGTAACTTATCTATAAAATGTCAACAACTTTTATCTTCACAATGTAATGTTATGAAATAGATACCTAAATAAAAATAGATCATTATTTAATTAAAGGATTTCACTTCAAAAAAAATTATATATATAGCATTCAGAAAATTAGTTTATACAAAATAACAAACAAACCCGCACAAAATTCTTCAATTTACCAAAGAATGTCTTTTAAAAATAAGTTATCTCCTTTATACAGATATATGGTTTCACATAGTACTCTAACATTGGATATGGACCATAACTCTGGACTAAATCATCAGACCGGACCAAAATTTGAACTTGATCTATAACTTAACATGATAAAACTATATACCAAACATCAAATCAATATCTTCAAGAACAAAGAAAAAAAGTGTGGAAAACTGATTTGCTGGAATGACGGATGGACAGACGGACGGAGTGCAAACCTAAAGTCTTGACTTAGTCGGTAGGGGACTAATAAAGGAGTAGGATTAGGACAGCCCAAACTGACCTTGAAATCTGACTTTGTAATATATATATATCTTTTGAAAACACTATTACTGATCTCCAATGTGCAAATTTTGATGACATATCTACATGTTAATAGACAATTTTTCTGACTACTGTTTCAGTGTTTGTTTTATATAATTTTGACAGCTTTAAAGGTATGATATTTTATATGTTTTAATTCATATTCTGCACTTTGAGGTCTATTTCTGTATATACCCTTTAATAATAATTGGAATATAAGATTCATATCAAAATGTATCATTCATTTGACATGATTACTGTGATATCCAGCTGTGGTAAGTGTTACATAAATGTTCACTAAACAAATTTCCAATAAATCTTATAGTTAAAAGGCCAGAAATTTAACTGGCACAGGAAAATGTTTACATACATGTTCGAAAGGGGTACATATTTTGCCTGGCAAAAGTCTGTGCCTTAAGCCACTAGCCCAATATCCTAGTCTGGTAAAAATTGATTAAAATTTTGTGAAATTATTTTTCGGGTCTTTATGTATGAAGGAAAAATGTTGAAATTTCTGGCAGAGACTGCAATGCCAATGGGCATACAGACAGCTTGAGAACCCTATATAAAATTGTTCAATGGGTATATTTACTTGCAGCAATAATTTTTTCCAAACATATGGCATTTATCGTCCCATTTCCACTTGATGTAAAATGTAGCTGTGCATGCCTCTTATTTTAATAACTTTAACCCCACTTTATTTTTTTTTTGGGGGGGGTGTTCCTACCGTACATAAAGGAACAGTGACCACTATACACCAAGGTCTTCGCGTTGTGGACATGTTTTGAGGATCACTGCCTCTCGACTGCTATTTTGTACGACTTTTTGAGACCCCTTGCAAAGGAGTTTCTGTTCTGTTTCTCGTCTCTTGAGTTTCACATCACAAAAACACAACTTGTACTAGTCCGAGATTACTCTGACGTCCAACGGCTGTTTTTGCCAGACAAGCTGGGGCCGTGAGTAATCTCGGACTAAACTTGTACATATCTATCTTCGGAAAATAGAGTAAATTACTTTATTTTTATCTTCAATACCGACAACAAACGATAGTATGTTTAATGTCCACTTAAACAGCTTGCTTAGTTGCTTTTATGAAAAAAACGGCTGTAGTTGTGAGTTTGACACAAAAACAAGGGCCTAGCGGCCACTTCAAAAGCCTGCCCATTTGTAGGCGATTAAGTGTCGTCCATAAAATTTATACCACACGAATTAGGCGAGTTTTGGCTATCTAACTTTCAATTTGGGCAACTTGAAATTACTCCACTCACCTGCACCGTGGCTTTCTGTGACACACTACCATCTTCGAAGCGGCAAGAGGAACAACAATACGTAACTGCGCATGCTCGAGATCGTTCATTTCAAAAGTAAAATTAGCCCATACCGGACGGTATTGTCAAAATTTCAATAACGGCCGGGTACCAGTCTACTACACACAAAACTTGTTGATTGTGAAGAACGTCAAAGGTCCATGGTAACGTCACAATACAGAGGGCACTTACAACGTCAAAGACGGCGCCAAAAGGACGATTTTGGCGGGAATGAAGCAAACTGAATTAAATGCATTATTTTATACTTAAAACGGGAGTCAACAAATGATTCAGTATCATAAGCTTATAAGGGAGCTACCATTTGATTCTTTTTTTTTTTTTTGGGTTAGGATGAAATTTGAAAAAAGGCAGGACAGGAGTTTTGAGTAAAAAGGCAGGATGAGCAAAAAAAAAAAAAGGCAGGATGACAATTTATGTAAAAAAAGTCAGGATAAACTAATAATAAAAAAAGGCAGGACCGAATAGAGTGAAAAATAAAAAGGCAGGACAAAGATTACAACTAAAAAAAATGCAGGACAAAATTTTTCAGCCATGCATCACAGATCTTTTACTTTGTAGGACCTACTGTGCAACAGATTTATTGTACATTAAACCTCAGACGTCCTTAATATTGCATGAAATACCTGCCACTGAAAGTTGAGCAGAGAACAATTTATCAATCAACGAATTTTAAAAGATATTTCGTGTATTCCAATTACAATGTGTATTTCATCATAGAAAATGAAAATGAATAATGATTGATTCGGGTTCACATACATGTAGACAATACGTACTTGACCAAAGTAATTCGAATTCAGACATGTTCAATTCGTATTCTCGGTGTTTTTGAAAGCCTACCACCTTGAGTGATGATAGGTACAGGAATGCGTTAATGGATTGATAGATTATCAAAAGTAGCGGACATACCAAAAACTACAAATAACGACCGACTCCTCTGAGACTAGAGACAAACACAAATAAAGACAAAAACAATTGGTCTGTAGCCCTTTTCACAAAAAATCTTAAGTGTGAAATTCATCGTAAGTCTAAAGTATTCCTTAACAATTCAACAAATAATTTTTATCGTAAGATTAATTTTACACTTAAGATTTTTTGTGAAAATGGCTACTGGCTGATTGACGTTATACAGGCACAACTTGTGGTTGGCATTAAATCGTTTTTCAGTGCGCACTTTCCCCCTCTCTGCCTATCGAGTCCATGAGATCTGAAAGTAAAACACATAATAAAAAACAAAATTGTCCAGCAACCAATAGGATGACCGTTAATTTGAACAGAAAAGTAAAATATGGCACATATTGATAGCTTTCATATAATTAATGCATATTTGTGTCGATTACCTATGAATTTTATGAATAACATGCAAGATACACATAGGGATATCAAAATTATCTTAAATTAGGTTAGGTATTGTCATGAAATACTTACAATAGTTGTATATTTGAAACCGGGGATTTTGTTTAGTGTCGATATGATTTCAGGTTTCCGAGAACAGATAAATTTCTCCCAACATTCTACATTGAAAATTCTTATTCTTGTTATATTGAATATTATTTAACAATTTCTTGTTTCGTATGAAGCTAAATTTTGAAAAGGGTTCAAAGATAACGATAATAGGTGTTTGTTTACTAAATGTGTTCAGGCTAGAACCGAGAACGAATACACTTAAATTATTTATATAATACTGGAATAGAGAATATACTTTTTAATTATTTTCTTATTTTGTTTATTTCATTTTCATTATTTTAGGGGAGGGTTATTTCACCAAATGGTTACATTTTGACCAACTTTGATTTTTATTGCTAACACTGATGACTGTTTCTTTTCCTTTGACATCAAACCAACAAATTGATGATTATCGATAAACTGACATTTACAAAAAGTATAACTAACAAAAATACCGAACTCCAAAGCATATTCAATAATGAGCTATGGCATGAGTGCATGATACACCTGTCATCTTTTAGCTCGTTTTTACTATTTACATGATCAAGAAAACGACATGCACACACAGTGGTACCATTGACACAAAACGTGAATAATTTGGCACTATTAAGACTACATCAAGTTTAACTAAGTTTGAGGCCCTGATTTTTTAAAGAATATAATTCTGTAACCGCCGAAATTGTAAAAATTGACAGTTTCAAACGATTTTTCAATCAATTAAGTTCCAAAACTCTGCAATGTCATATCATAAATTTATATATAAAAAAGGGATCTTAATTTAATATATATAAACAGGTCAACAAAGTTTCATGTCAACTGTTTAAAGCGTTTTTTGAGTTATTGTCCGAAAACTGGAAAGTTCCCCTTCTTTTATGGATAAAGTCCCAATACTCAAAAGTGTAATCAGAATTTTTGAAAAATCAAAAAGGAACTTATATCAATATATATAAACAATTCACGCAAGTTTTATGAAAATTACTTAAAGCATTTTTGAGTTGTAGTCAGAAAACTTGAAAATCCCCCATTTTTGTTGGGAAAAAAAATCCCATAACTCAGAAACGTAACATCCAAAATTTATAAAAATCGAAAGGGAGCTTACGCCAATGAAAACATGTAAAATAAACATATCACCAAAGTTTCATGAAAATTGGTGAAAGCGTTTTTGAGTTATTGTCCGAAGTATTGACAACGGACGGACGGATAAACAGGCGGACAACTGTTTACCATAATACGTCCCGTAAACGGGCGTATAAAACGGAGATGTCTATAAAAACTGATAAAATCAAACGTTATCAACTAGGGGAAGGAGTGAAAATCTGTAAAATTGGTTCTTTCATTTTTCATAAATGAATCAATTCTTATCATTTCTTAAAAGATCTTCAGAGGTCATTGAATGTTACAGGTTCGATTATTATTCACGTATCTTTATTGTATCAATGAAAAATCATTATAACGCATCGCACTTGTAAAGAATATCTTCTAGCAAACACAGGTCTTCTCTTTAAAATATAAAAAGAGTCTTGTTACTATTTTCTTCCCGTATAGAAGTAACCTACAATTTAATCAGGAAAAAACCTTCATCATAGTAATAAAGTTCATAATTTAAATACAAAAACATTCTTTTATGATAATCATTGTTAATATTTGCTTAAACTGACTATAGTCAGTCACGCAAAAGTAATCGAATACTATGTAAAAGATATTATCATCAATTTGGTAACAAGATACTTAACAATAACATTTGAGAAAAGCTATTATAGTGTGTCCTTGAAACGTTCATTTTACCCGGAAAAACTTCCGTAATCACTGAACTGGACGTTTATCCTCACTACAATTTAAATGAAAACAATTGGGTTGTATGTACTTGTATTCTTAAAAGAGTATAGAAAAAGTGTCTCTCGAATTATTAGTCTTATCTATTTTTAAAATTCAAATTCGCATTTTGGGAAATGGATTTATTCCATTTAATAAATGACCTGCGTCAACCTTATGCAAGTACACGTTTAAATGTTCATGTATAAGACTTAGATTGATTTTCTAACATTCAAAAAAATAAAAGATCAATTTTGGTCTGTTGTGTAGGGTTCTTATAACAACTCAATTTTCCAAAAGTTACAAATTTTCCGTTGTTTTTTTTTTTTTTTAACCCGAAATAGGTTAACAGATGTATTGATGCTGCATTCACACGTAATTCGAATTCGATTCGCATTAACTAATTCGAATTAGTTTAATTCGCATTCGAAACGTTTAACGTCTAAACGTAAATTCTAATTCGAATTGCAATGCGCGTCAAATTCGCTTTACTGTCCTAACGACGTTAACTTTTAATTCGTATTAACAAAAACGCATTTCTAATGCGAATTGGATAATGCGATTTAGCCAATTCGAATCAATTCGAATTAAGAAAGAAGAGTGTGTGAACGTTATTAGCGAATTCGATTCGCATTCGATTCGAATTCAATTCGAAATGTACGTGTGAACGAGGCATCATATTTATTTGCATAAGGTCAATTTCTATCCGACGTAGCTCAAATATTAAAGGTTGTTCTCGAAAATGCTACCCTAATTTTCAGTTTTTTTAAGACACTAAACTGAAATACCATCATCACCTTTCAGGAAATGATGGCAAATTTCTATTATGTTTTGTGTACTATTTGTCTGTTGTTCTTTTTCTTTTTTAGCCATGGCGTTGTCAGTTTATTTTCGACTTATGAGTTTGAATGTCCCTCTGGTATCTTTCGACTCTCTTTAACATAAGCACATTTTAAAAACATTTCATCAGATATTTAACAGTTATCTTCCTTTGAACACTTACTTCATTTCCTTCATTGACAATATATTAAATGTTATAATGTAAAAATTGATTTCAGATATGAATAATAAGATTGCTTGATTAATAATCGATTGTTTAACTCCAAAGGCAATCGTTGCATGCATATTCAGGAGATTGACGTGGATAAACTGTGTCACTGCATGCATATTTAGGAGTAGAGACGTGGATAAACTGTGTCACCGCATGCATATGCAGGAGTAGGGACGTGGATAAACTGTGTCACCGCATGCATATGCAGGAGTAGGGACGTGGATAAACTGTGTCACCGCATGCATATGCAGGAGTAGGGACGTGGATAAACTGTCTCACCGCATGCATATGCAGGAGTAGGGACGTGGATAAACTGTGTCACCGCATGCATATGCAGGAGTAGGGACGTGGATAAACTGTGTCACCGCATGCATATGCAGGAGTAGGGACGTGGATAAACTGTGTCACCGCATGCATATGCAGGAGTAGGGACGTGGATAAACTGTCTCACAGCATGCATATGCAGGAGTAGGGACGTGGATAAACTGTGTCACCGCATGCATATGCAGGAGTAGGGACGTGGATAAACTGTGTCACCGCATGCATATGCAGGAGTAGAGACGTGAATAAACTGTGTCACCGCATGCATATGCAGGAGTAGAGACGTGAATAAACTGTGTCACCGCATGCATATGCAGGAGTAGGGACGTGGATAAACTGTGTCACCGCATGCATATGCAGGAGTAGGGACGTGGATAAACTGTGTCACCGCATGCATATGCAGGAGTAGGGACGTGGATAAACTGTGTCACCGCATGCATATGCAGGAGTAGAGACGTGAATAAACTGTGTCACCGCATGCATATGCAGGAGTAGAGACGTGAATAAACTGTGTCACCGCATGCATATGCAGGAGTAGAGACGTGAATAAACTGTGTCACTGCATGCATATGCAGGAGTAGAGACGTGAATAAACTGTGTCACTGCATGCATATGCAGGAGTAGGGACGTGGATAAACTGTGTCACTGCATGCATATGCAGGAGTAGGGACGTGGATAAACTGTGTCACCGCATGCATATGCAGGAGTAAGGACGTGGATAAACTGTGTCACTGCATGCATATGCAGGAGTAGAGACGTGAATAAACTGTGTCACTGCATGCATATGCAGGAGTAGGGACGTGGATAAACTGTGTCACCGCATGCATATGCAGGAGTAGAGACGTGAATAAACTGTGTCACCGCATGCATATGCAGGAGTAGGGACGTGGATAAACTGTGTCACCGCATGCATATGCAGGAGTAGAGACGTGAATAAACTGTGTCACTGCATGCATATGCAGGAGTAGGGACGTGGATAAACTGTGTCACCGCATGCATATGCAGGAGTAGAGACGTGAATAAACTGTGTCACCGCATGCACATGCAGGAGTAGGGACGTGGATAAACTGTGTCACCGCATGCACATGCAGGAGTAGAGACGTGGATAAACTGTGTCACCGCATGCATATGCAGGAGTAGGGACGTGGATAAACTGTGTCACCGCATGCATATGCAGGAGTAGAGACGTGGATAAACTGTGTCACCGCATGCATATGCAGGAGTAGGGACGTGGATAAACTGTGTCACCGCATGCATATGCAGGAGTAGAGACGTGGATAAACTGTGTCACTGCATGCATATGCAGGAGTAGAGACGTGAATAAACTGTGTCACTGCATGCATATGCAGGAGTAGAGACGTGGATAAACTGTGTCACCGCATGCATATGCAGGAGTAGAGACGTTGATAAACTGTGTCACCGCATGCATATGCCGGCAAAATCAAACGCTCGAGTATAAACAACTATCATACAAGTGGGACGTTTATCTAGCTATAAAAAACAGGTTTTTTTTTCAGAAAATGCCTGTTCAAAATCAGGAATATGGCAGTTGTTTTTCACTTGTTCCGTTGATTATAAGTTTGAATGTCTATTTCCCCCTCTCTTTTGTAAACATATATAATAAACATTGTATTATGAAACTGTTCATTTGCATGGGGTTTGTCTGGATATTATATTAGTTTTTAATGAGGATAAAGTGTATGTTATCTCTTCACATGCGTTTTCATTCGCCAGCATTCTTACAATCTGAATACTACCTTTTTTGTTTTGTCAAGAAAAATGTCCATCCACCTACTCTCTTAATTAATTAACAGGTGTATACATATTTATCTTACCTCCTATAGATTTCTGGGGTTATGATTGGTTAAAGGACTACACGTGGTGACTACATATATTTCATATAGGGTGTCCTAAAAAATATGGGGTTAGTTACCGTTAGTATGGCGTTACTTCCCTTTCAAAACAAAAAAGAAATTGAAAGGTTTCAACAGACGAAGAAATTGATCATGAACGATTGAAATAAATTCATAACACAAATGTAAAGCTTACGAGTTGTTATTGTTGGCATTTGTTTTTTGTATAGACAAATGGAAGCAGGTTCTTAATACTAAGTATTGAAGACTTAATCACTTTGATAGGCCATTAGTCTAAATACCACACGTGAAGATAGTCGGTAAGATAAATTCGTTACACGGTGTGCTAGTAACCTAATACGATATATATGGGGTCAGTAAATTCCATATGGGGATTCGAGCTTCGCTCTCACCCCTTATGGAATTTACTGACCCCATAAATATCGTATTAGGTCACTAACACACCATGTAACTAATAATATTGTATTCTTTTAATGATGTTAGAAAATATCATCCGCAAAAAACATTATCTAAACTTATACAGTCGTTATCAGTTCACGATGTGAAGTAACTAAATTATTAAGGAAATTGTTTGAATAAATTCGTAATATATAGTTTTACTCCTTATTTATCATATGATAATTGTTATTCTTTGCCATATGTGTATATTGTATAATGATTGTTATTCTTTGCCATATGTATATATTGTATAATGATTGTTATTCTTTGCCATATGTATATATTGTATAATGATTGTTATTCTTTGTTATATGTTTATTGTATAATGATTGTTATTTTTGCCATATGTGTATATTGTATAATGATTGTTATTCTTTGCCATATGTGTATATTGTATAATGATTGTTATTCTTTGCCATATGTATATATTATATAATGATTGTTATTCTTTGTTATATGTTTATTGTATAATGATTGTTATTTTTTGCCATATGTGTATATTGTATAATGATTGTTATTCTTTGCCATATGTATATATTATATAATGATTGTTATTCTTTGCCATATGTATATATTGTATAATGATTATTATTATTAATCAAAACGACTTCTATTTTTGATCGTACATATTTGTTTGTTTTTGTCTTTTTATAAATTGTTTGTTGATGGTGGCGGTAATTAGTCCCCATCTTTGCAAGTTATTGTCATTTATTTGGTTTTGGTTCATTGCATAATGTTCTTCACAGTCGGTTGTCGTCTGTGTGATTAGCAGATCCGGCAGTACACTATTCCTAAACGGCGTACCTGGTAGAAGAGTGCAAAGCTCTAGAGTCCGAAAAAAATCAATTATTAGAAAAAAAGTTTGGTTATACATGGCAAGCCGTTCTCGTTTAAACCTTTTTTCGAAAAATTTTCACACTGAGAATTAAAAAAAAAACACACTGAGATTAAAAAACCTATAAACACACACTGAGAATTAAAAATTACACACTGAGATTTCATAAAAACGCACTGAGATTACAAAAAATGAAAAACACACACTGAGAATTGAAAATTACACACTGAGAATTGAAAATTGCACACTGAGAATTGAAAATTACACACTGAGATTTCAAAAAGACACACTGAGATGAAAAACACACACTGAGAATTTTACATTACGCACTGAGAAATTAAAATTACACACTGAGATTTGTGCTCACTTTTTATGCGCACATATCTAATTAGCATACTTAATCTGAATCTATTACAAGCTTAACACAACTAGGGGACAGAACTCGTTAGTCCTTCAATTTGGCGCTAAATGTTTTATAAAAAACATTAAAAATACAACGTATAGAAAACTACGTTATTAAAGACCAATAGAACAAGAAAAATAACCACTTACTCTCATTACAAAATATAACACAATGGTGAAAAACTTTATCAGAATTATAAGAAAACACTGGAACAATCTGCAAAAATACAAACAATGTAGTGATTTTTTTTTTCCCAAGTGCCTATTATAGCATATATACGTTACAAAAATATAAAAGAAAATGCGAAATCAGGGTATCAGTTGAATGACTTTTGAAAAGGGACCATGCTTAAACAGTTTTAAGCAAAAAATCCCGATATACTTTAGTAATAATCTGAATTATAGGCAACAAACTTATGAATTAACAAAAAAGTTGTCAAGTTGTAAAGTTGTAAAGCCTAACAGACACGAATGACAAGATAGACACCACTATGTTCATAATATAAAGCCTAACAGACACGAATGACAAGATAGACACCACTATGTTCATAATATAAAGCCTAACAGACACGAATGACAAGATAGACACCACTATGTTCATAATATAAAGCCTAACAGACACGAATGACAAGATAGACACCACTATGTTCATAATATAAAGCCTAACAGACACGAATGACAAGATAGACACCACTATGTTCATAATATAAAGCCTAACAGACACGAATGACAAGATAGACACCACTATGTTCATAATATAAAGCCTAACAGACACGAATGACAAGATAGACACCACTATGTTCATAATATAAAGCCTAACAGACACGAATGACAAGGATAGACACCACTATGTTCATAATATAAAGCCTAACAGACACGAATGACAAGATAGACACCACTATGTTCATAATATAAAGCCTAACAGACACGAATGACAAGATAGACACCACTATGTTCATAATATAAAGCCTAACAGACACCACCACTATGTTCATAATATAAAGCCTAACAGACACCACCACTATGTTCATAATATAAAGCCTAACAGACACGAATGACAAGATAGACACCACTATGTTCATAATATAAAGCCTAACAGACACGAATGACAAGATAGACATCACTATGTTCATAATATAAAGCCTAACAGACACGAATGACAAGATAGACACCACTATGTTCATAATATAAAGCCTAACAGACACGAATGACAAGATAGACACCGCTATGTTCATAATATAAAGCCTAACAGACAAGAATGACAAGATAGACACCGCTATGTTCATAATATAAAGCCTAACAGACACGAATGACAAGATAGACACCGCTATGTTCATAATATAAAGCCTAACAGACAAGAATGACAAGATAGACACCGCTATGTTCATAATATAAAGCCTAACAGACACGAATGACAAGATAGACACCACTATGTTCATAATATAAAGCCTAACAGACACGAATGACAAGATAGACACCGCTATGTTCATAATATAAAGCCTAACAGACACGAATGACAAGATAGACACCACTATGTTCATAATATAAAGCCTAACAGACACGAATGACAAGATAGACACCACTATGTTCATAATATAAAGCCTAACAGACACGAATGACAAGATAGACACCACTATGTTCATAATATAAAGCCTAACAGACACGAATGACAAGAAAAGACACCACTATGTTTTAATATAAAGCCTAACAGACACGAATGACAAGATAGACACCACTATGTTCATAATATAAAGCCTAACAGACACGAATGACAAGATAGACACCACTATGTTCATAATATAAAGCCTAACAGACACGAATGACAAGATAGACACCACTATGTTCATAATATAAAGCCTAACAGACACGAATGACAAGATAGACACCACTATGTTCATAATATAAAGCCTAACAGACACGCATGACAAGATAGACACCACTATGTTCATAATATAAAGCCTAACAGACACGAATGACAAGATAGACACCACTATGTTCATAATATAAAGCCTAACAGACACGAATGACAAGATAGACACCACTATGTTCATAATATAAAGCCTAACAGACACGAATGACAAGATAGACACCACTATGTTCATAATATAAAGCCTAACAGACACGAATGACAAGATAGACACCACTATGTTCATAATATAAAGCCCAACAGACACAAATGACAAGATAGACACCACTATGTTCATAATATAAAGCCCAACAGACACGAATGACAAGATAGACACCACTATGTTCATAATATAAAGCCTAACAGACACGAATGACAAGAAAAGACACCACTATGTTCATAATATAAAGCCTAACAGACACGAATGACAAGAAAAGACACCACTATGTTCATAATATAAAGCCTAACAGACACGAATGACAAGATAGACACCACTATGTTCATAATATAAAGCCCAACAGACACGAATGACAAGATAGACACCACTATGTTCATAATATAAAGCCTAACAGACACGAATGACAAGAAAAGACACCACTATGTTCATAATATAAAGCCTAACAGACACGAATGACAAGAAAAGACACCACTATGTTCATAATATAAAGATTAACAGACACGAATGACAAGAAAAGACATCACTATGTTCATAATATAAAGATTAACAGACACGAATGACAAGAAAAGACACCACTATGTTCATAATATAAAGCCTAACAGACACGAATGACAAGAAATGACAACACTATAACACTATGTTCATAATATAAAGCCTAGCAGACACGAATGACAAGAAAATATACCACTATGTTCATAATAAAAAGCCTAACAGACACGAATGACAAGAAAAGACACCACAATGTTCATAATATAAAGCATTACAGACACGAATGACAAGAAAAGACAGCACTTTGTTCATAATATAAAAACAAACGGAAAGGCATGACAATCATATAATACGTGTTTGCTATCGCTGCTGGTGGACTATTCATTGAGAGTAGCCAGTGTGTCTGTTTGGCATTGTCTAAATGATACAGTTTGTCCATGAGTTCAAGTTCATAAAATTGTGAAATGATTATGAAATTACCACTCCCTCACAGACGGTTTTTCATAGTTCATTTAGGGTCTTATTGTTTGTATGTTATCAAACATTTTATATTTTGCAATTTTAGTCACGAACGTTCTTGCAGAAACAGTTGTGCACATGCTCATCATTTCATATGTTATTAATTCTACTAGATCAGGACCTCTGGTGTAAGTCTATTAATCCCTGATGGGAACATTATTCGTGTTATCTTTGCATTGGGGATATTTATAATCAAGATGAAGATTATTTTGAGCATTCCTGATGAAGGTAAATTCAGGAAAGCGCTTCGAACACGTGAAATTTATTAAAAGTTGTTTTAATTTTTTACATCACTGGGTCAATACCGCTGCTAGTGAACGATCAGGTATCATCAGCTCAGTTGTCAGAACTTCTGTACTGACATGATTTATAACAAACCTTTCTTAAACTGTCCGTGTTTAAAATCAGAAATTTTAAAGAAAGTAAGGTTTCCTTCGATCAATTTTGCTATTTTGTGTAGGTCCTTTTGCGTCAGATAGCTCTTCCACTGTTTTGGTTCCTATACCCCTTGGCTTTCATTGTTTTGTGGCTTTTAGTTTTCCCGATGAAAGGAAATTTTGAAAAGCGGTTCGGACGCGCTTGAAATTTAAAAATGTTGTTTTCAATTTTTATTGCAAACTTAATTGTTTTGCGAACTGAAATCATATGACACTCATCAAAGATGCCATGCTTCTTCCTTTGTACGCCAGATGCATTGTTTATCTTGATATTACTGTTACTTAACTTGTTTTAAAATATAGAAAAATGACATTGCTTTATTTAGTATATATAAATAAGAAGATGTGGTATGAATACCAATAATGCCAATATAACAACTCTCCATCCAAGTTACAATGTATAAAAAGTTTACGATTATAGGTCAAAGTACGGTCTTCAACACGGAGCCTTGGCTCACGCCGAACAGCAGTGCCCCAAAATGACTAGTGTAAAACAATTCAAACAGGAAAACCAACGGTCTAATCTATATAAAAAACTAGAAACGGGAAACACCTATGAACCACACCAACAAACGACAACCACTGACGTTTGCTTGTAAGATTAAACGTAGTTGAAAAATTTCAATACCCAACAATTTGTTTGGTTTTTTTTTGTCACCTTCACTTTGGTATGTAAAAAAGGCGACTGTAACATGATCTCTATAAGAATTGATGCGGAGGCATACGGAGTGACACAGATTGATACAAGGTGCGTGCACAAAGTAAATATTATAGTCATCACGATCAGACTTGTTTTAATGTACGCTCACCATCAATAACCATGTGATCATTTAAAACGAACTGGATGTCCTATTAGACATCAAACGTCATCACTTCTACAAATATCGTTACCCATTTATTTATTTATTTACTAACTTATTTATGTATTGGTATTACTGTTTTATTCATTTATCTTATAAAATAATAATAATAATAATAATGCAATTATACATATATGAAGGTCGTATTGATGAAGTTAAGACACCTAGTAAGTTTTAAGATATTTGGAGGACAAACCGTGTTTCTATCGATAAATCTAGATTGATATCAACATGATATTTCTATATTAAATGAAACGTTTTCCGTGTTCAATTAGGTGTAGGATATAGTGTAGCTGTCTTTATCAATTTTCAATCGGTGAACTCCGGAATAATTACATTTTGATTTATCAACTGTAAAATATATACATGATATAACAACTTCACAACTGAAACTCTAGCTATTGTTATCAATTATTTAGGTGCCACATTCCTCTTTTGTCATAACGCTTTATTGAATTGTTTTCTTCTAGACAAGGTTTGGTCGGAATGACTAAAGACGCTAATAATTTCTTTTTCTATATCCTGTTGATAACATGCAAAGTCTCGATTTACCCCGAATAAGCATATGAAATAGCTTGATGAAAAAGTACACATATTGTATTTCTGCTAATTGTATCATCAACCGTGCTAATTTCTATAAAATCTCACATTAGGAGTTTAAAAACCACCCATCATTGTTTTGTACAGGTTTTGAAAACGAGCGTAGTTCGACTATGTCCCAAAGATTCAAAATAGTTCGATAATTAATTCGAAGAACAAATTTGTGATACAGAGTTTATGTAAACTATAAAGATCTTATGCGATAAGTATGGGTTAGTTCTTTAGACAAAAACTCCAAAAAATGGGTTTAATTTGCAAAACAAATCCTATTTTAAATGCCTTGTTAAAAAGATAGGAATTAACAGCGCATCTTGTAATCCACATCTTACAAAAATATTTCTTAATAAGATAAAAAAAAAAATTAAAGAAAATTTCATCATTTTATATATCAGAATCAGAAATCATTCAGTAGAAGCTTCTTTTAAAAAGCACAAAAACAAATATTGCAATACCGTTTAATTTCTCTTTCATAATTTTCTGTCCTGGTTTGACCATGTTCCGGGCCGAAATATTTCTTCCCAGATCGAATTTAAATTCTTGTCGTGCCGTCAATCATTCTTTGTATTGAGTTTGTCCTTCCTGATCTATCTGCTAAAACCTGCAGGTATCAGATAAGACATAACAGAACATCGCTATATTATCTATACATTGAGTGCATATAATGTCTGTTTTTAAATAAATTTTGGATAAAGTAAAGGACAGCCGAATACATAAAACGTATTAAACCGTTCGAGGTCAGTTTTGCCTTATCTAATTCATGTCGAACCAATTACTAGTACAATCGGGAACTCATAGTTCATTATCATAGTCATTTTAAAGCTGCAAAACTATCAAAAGAGGGTCATCACATTGTAATGGGCACAAACAATTCAATAATTCTAAAAAGACGGTGGTCATTATAACAAAAAAAGGGGGATTTAGGTATATCCAGTATTTCAACAGTTATTGAGTCAACAGTATGATAATATATTCGATTGGTTGATGTAGCTTAACTTGACTATTTACAAGTGTAAGATAACAATGTCATCAATTTGTAGAATGTTTCAAGTTGAAGATGTAAGAAATCTGTTAATTAGAGAGAAGGAAATACAAACATCTATCTTCATGACAATTATATCCTGGTCTAAAGTAAAGACCTAATTAAAATGATGCATTATATCAAAAGGAATAGTTATATATCGCATGTAATTTGTTTTGCTTTTCTACCAATGTGTTTGTATGATCAATCGTTTAACATTCCAGTTTTTATATCGTATTTTGATAATTATATTGTAGATCATTAACCATCAGACGAAAGAATAAGATATTCTGCAAGACCATTTCAAACCCTTGATCCATTACAATATATTTTTTATTTATCTATGAATAACTGCAGTGTGTATATTTACAATATAAATTTTGAAACCTATTGAAATATTTTCTAGAGAATTATTCGAAAAGACTTCAAAAATTTCATAAATTTGGTGTAAAATGACGGTGGGCATGGATAACATTAACAAGCTCCGTTGGAAGTTGGTCATGATACTATTTGGCTTCAATTTTAAAACAGAATAATAAAGTACTGACACCACACATAACTGTTTTATCCGGGTTTTATTATAAAAGTGGTAAAGTTAGAAAATGTTAGTATTGTCGCCTATGGCAGAATAAATAGTACCGTTTTCCTATACTGAAGATAGCAAGGAAATCAAAATCAATCAGACTCCAGTTAAAGTATACTATTTTGAAGCTTTTGATCAGTACATTTGATTTTTATCACAAAGAATAGAATTTTTTCACTGAGAACAATACTGTGTTGAGAAAAGTGCTGAGTCATCATAATAAGTCAAATTGACGGGTACTGATATAAAACTTTATTCTAGGATTTCAATATTAACTATATTGTATAAAATGCACCAAACTATAGTTCTTTTGTATTTGTTTTCACCTTTCGCAATGATTAATTCAATTGGAAACACCAGAATTCAAGTGGCGACAAATATTTTAAATGAAATATTTGCCTTTTTTGCTGTGTAATTCCTAAATGTATCACTTGGGTATTTCTGAAGACATAATCTATTAAAATGGGAAATTGTCTAGTTAAGTTTGTGCTGTTTATGGAGTAAGGCAATATTTGGTCATACTAGAAGCATTTTCAGTGTTAAAATTGTCCATCTAAGAAAAAAAGAGGCCCACTTGAGGCTAAATTTAGATAGAATTTATACTCTCCTGTGTAAAGAATTGGTCACATTCTTGGCAATTCATGCAGCAAATATTTCAATAGTGCTTCATTTTGTATTTTCTATCTTTTATTATATCAGGCATATATAATTTTCATTTTCTACCGTTTGAAAGGACTTTTGTTGGAAATTAATACTCCCAAGGGACATAATTCAGCTTTTTCATAGATTAATACAGGCAACAAAGGCAACTTTACAGCTGAGTATTTTGCATATTTAATGTTTAAAGTGTCTAATATCTTTGTTTTCATCATCTCAAGACAGAATAATGGATTTTATAACAAGCTCTGAAATTTTGAACCACATTATGGCATATACTAAAGCATGGAATGGAGATTAGTATGAAAAATCTTGAGTTTGTGCTTATGTTGTAAATTTTGGATAAAATGAATACAAATTGAATGGAACTGTCAATTTTATCTGTTTAAATGGAACTGTTTATTATTCTTTTTAAATAAGATAAGATATGATTGGATACAGGTTGTTTATTAAGCCTTATCTGAAAGAAGTAGAAAAGAGGTAAACCAGCATGTAGGGGTGGGGACATTAAATGATCCATGTTTCTTTAAGTAATGGGAACATACAAGTATTCATTATAGCCAAGGTTTTCACAATAACCCAGTATTGCATTAATGGTGTCATAAGAATTCTTTATATCTTTATGTCACAGTATAGGGAAAACGGTACTATTACATTTTCCCTGCATTAGGTTGGCCTTTTGTGTACCCAAGGCAGGTGAAGGAAGTCAACTTAGGAGCGCTGTGATTGGATGTTAGGGTACAATATATTTTTTTATTTATCTATGAATAACTGCAGTGTGTATATTTACAATATAAATTTTGAAACCTATTGAAATATTTTCTAGAGAATTATTCGAAAAGACTTCAAAATTTCATAAATTTGGTGTAAAATGACGGTGGGCATGGATAACATTAACAAGCTCCGTTGGAAGTTGGTCATGATACTATTTGGCTTCAATTTTAAAACAGAATAATAAAGTACTGACACCACACATAACTGTTTTATCCGGGTTTTATTATAAAAGTGGTAAATTTAGAAAATGTTAGTATTGTCGCCTATGGCAGAATAAATAGTACCGTTTTCCTATACTGAAGATAGCAAGGGAAATCAAAATCAATCAGACTCCAGTTAAAGTATACTATTTTGAAGCTTTTGATCAGTACATTTGATTTTTATCACAAAGAATAGAATTTTTTCACTGAGAACAATACTGTGTTGAGAAAAGTGCTGAGTCATCATAATAAGTCAAATTGACGGGTACTGATATAAAACTTTATTCTAGGATTTCAATATTAACTATATTGTATAAAATGCACCAAACTATAGTTCTTTTGTATTTGTTTTCACCTTTCGCAATGATTAATTCAATTGGAAACACCAGAATTCAAGTGGCGACAAATATTTTTAAATGAAATATTTGCCTTTTTTTGCTGTGTAATTCCCTAAATGTATCACTTGGGTATTTCTGAAGACATAATCTATTAAAATGGGAAATTGTCTAGTTAAGTTTGTGCTGTTTATGGAGTAAGGCAATATTTGGTCATACTAGAAGCATTTTCAGTGTTAAAATTGTCCATCTAAGAAAAAAAGAGGCCCACTTGAGGCTAAATTTAGATAGAATTTATACTCTCCTGTGTAAAGAATTGGTCACATTCTTGGCAATTCATGCAGCAAATATTTCAATAGTGCTTCATTTTGTATTTTCTATCTTTTATTATATCAGGCATATATAATTTTTCATTTTCTACCGTTTGAAAGGACTTTTGTTGGAAATTAATACTCCCAAGGGACATAATTCAGCTTTTTCATAGATTAATACAGGCAACAAAGGCAACTTTACAGCTGAGTATTTTGCATATTTAATGTTTAAAGTGTCTAATATCTTTGTTTTCATCATCTCAAGACAGAATAATGGATTTTATAACAAGCTCTGAAATTTTGAACCACATTATGGCATATACTAAAGCATGGAATGGAGATTAGTATGAAAAATCTTGAGTTTGTGCTTATGTTGTAAATTTTGGATAAAATGAATACAAATTGAATGGAACTGTCAATTTTATCTGTTTAAATGGAACTGTTTATTATTCTTTTTAAATAAGATAAGATATGATTGGATACAGGTTGTTTATTAAGCCTTATCTGAAAGAAGTAGAGAAAGAGGTAAACCAGCATGTAGGGGTGGGGACATTAAATGATCCATGTTTCTTTAAGTAATGGGAACATACAAGTATTCATTATAGCCAAGGTTTTCACAATAACCCAGTATTGCATTAATGGTGTCATAAGAATTCTTTATATCTTTATGTCACAGTATAGGGAAAACGGTACTATTACATTTTCCTGCATTAGGTTGGCCTTTGTGTACCCAAGGCAGGTGAAGGAAGTCAACTTAGGAGCGCTGTGATTGGATGTTAGGGTACAATATATTTTTATTTATCTATGAATAACTGCAGTGTGTATATTTACAATATAAATTTTGAAACCTATTGAAATATTTTCTAGAGAATTATTCGAAAAGACTTCAAAATTTCATAAATTTGGTGTAAAATGACGGTGGGCATGGATAACATTAACAAGCTCCGTTGGAAGTTGGTCATGATACTATTTGGCTTCAATTTTTAAAACAGAATAATAAAGTACTGACACCACACATAACTGTTTTATCCGGGTTTTTATTATAAAAAGTGGTAAATTTAGAAAATGTTAGTATTGTCGCCTATGGCAGAATAAATAGTACCGTTTTCCCTGTAAGAGCAACTTAAAAAAGTAAAATCAAGCTTACAATCGGTAATATTTATGGAGAAAATTAACTGTTATATGTTTTCTATACACGACAAAATCATCAGAAAACAGTAAACTTTCCCCCAAAATTGCACCGATTATGTGTTTTATTTTACTTGTTTGGTTGCTCTTATCGAAGAAAATCAATATTGTATGTATATTATCAAAATCTTCACGATTATTCACGATATCATCTGGCCTACTAAACATTTTCTTCTTACGAATATATTAAACATATCATATTGAAAAAAAACTATAACTGTTATAAACATGCTCAACTAAATTAGGTGAGTTAAAAACGTGACCATATGCATAATATTCAATACTAAAACTGACTTTTTTTACTGATTTCTGACATTTGATAAGCTTATTTATATACCATTTCATCACGATTGTAAGTTTAAACCATCATAATGACCTTTTCTAAGTATTATTATCATTACTGATTTATTAACTGTCATATGGGAATATTTTTCGTTGTTTGGAGAATTGGATTTTATAATTAAAATATCGTAAGATTTTTAGTTGTTTGGAGAATTGGATTTTATAATTAAAATATCGTAAGGTTTTTTAGTTATTTGGAGAATTGGATTTTATAATTAAAATATCGTTAGGTTTTTAGTTGTTTGGAGAATTGGATTTTATAATTAGGTCTTTCCACCTTTCCGTGGAAAGACCTATTGATTTTGTTCTGATTATTATTATTATTATTTTTTTCTTCCGCCTAATTTTTCTTCTTGCGTAGTATTGTTGTTTCATAAGATGTCGCTTAGATATTTGGAATATGATATCGTATAGTTTATACGCTTTAAAAATTGACAACTGCTAAACCGAACACTTTACGTTGTAAGAGTTATCTCCCCAAACACTGTTTTTCTTGTGACCACCACTCTTTCCCAACCGTAAAAGATTACGACAAATTTATTTTACCAAATTGCTCGTTACATCTTCAGGATTAAGATATTTATTTAGACCGAAGTTTTCCGGAGACTCCATATGTGAGTTATCCCCCCTTATAAACCATAAGTGATAGAGACCTAGGGTCTTTTGATTTGAGGTCCTTGGTCCAATAAAAAGAAAATTAGGTCAAGGTCAAAGGTCAAGGTCATATTTTAGATTTTTATATGTCTTTGATTTCCCTATAATTCTCGACTGGTTATAGATACAGAAAATTTAAATAGTGAAAAATGTTTGGTACTTCAAGGGGCAACTTTGTTACATTATGACTGTATTGGTTTTACCATTGTGTAAGGGACATAACCCCCATTGATGGTTTATAAAAAGACATTATTAGGCAAAACTCTTAAACAAAAGGTCCTAGACCCATAGGGTCTTTTGCAATGACATTGTCGACCAATGACCTTGACCAAGGTCACAAGGTCAAAGGTCAAGGTCATAGACAAAGAGGCAAATTATGTGTTTTTGGCACTATTTAAAGAGTTTTATGTGTGTTTTAATGCTTTTGTAGGTTGACATTGACCTTTGACCTTACTATTTGTTAAGGGATCTCTCAAAAGCTAGATCCCATGTGTTAAGATATAGTATATTGGCTTTAAATTCCGTTTTTGCATGATTCTAGTGGCTCGTTTCTATGTGTTTACTCAACAAACAAACAAACAAACAAACAAACAAACAAACCAACCAACCAACCAACCAACCAACCAATCAATCAATCAATCAATCAATCAATCAATCAATCAATCATTGCATGCATGTTTCCGTCTCGTGTGTTTAATACGGTGTCCAAGATCTCCTTTGTTTCTTTTTCGCCTGTTTCAAGAAACCCTATCCAACGTGTTTAATTAGTAAACCAACTAACCAACCAACCAATCAATCAATCGTTACATGCATGTCTCCGTCTCATGTGTTTAATACGGGGTCCAAGGTCTCATTTGTTTTTTTTTTTCGCTTGTGCCAAGAGACCCTATCCAACGTGTTTAATCGATCAATCAATCAACCAATCAATCAATCAATCAATCAATCAATCAACCAACCAACCAATCAACCAATTAATCAATCAATCAATCAATCATTGCATGCATGTTTCCGTCTCATGTGTTTAATATGGGGTCCTAGGTCTCATTTGTTTCTTTTTCGCTTGTGCCAAGAGACCCTATCCAACGTGTTTAATCGACCAATCAATCAATCAATCAACCAACCAACCAATCAACCAACAAATCAATCAATCAATCAATCAATCAATCATTGCATGCATGTTTCCGTCTCGTGTGTTTAATACTGGGTCCAAGATCTCATTTGTTTCAAGAGACTCTGTCCCACGTGTTTAAATAATCAACAAACCAACCAACCAATTAATCAACCAACCAACCAACCAACGAACCAATCAATCAATCAATAAACAAATGAATTAATCAATTATGTTTCGGAGGGGAAAATACCATTAACAATTGTGTTTAAAACAATTGATTTATATTATTGTATGAACATCTTTTCTGAAAAAAAAATTCCACATGCATGTTATCTGATCTTCTCTGAAACTAAATGTCCAATTGACCTCAAAATTTGCAGTCAGCAGGGTATACATGTATTACATCTTCATAGAACAACGTGGTGCAGCTACCTCCCAAGAATTTCCGTAGAGAAAAGAAATTGCAATGCCGTAAAAATCGCTTGGTAGCTCCGTAAATCTCAGGGAAATCCTACAATAAAATGTCTGCTCCTAGATTAAAATACAAAATCTCTGTCACAAACTGCTGCTGAAAAATGTACATTGTACGAAAATAATCGATAAACGTGTTTTCCCGTTTGAATGGTTTTACACTAGTAATTTTTGGGGCCCTTTATAGCTTACTGTTCGGTGTGAGCCTAGGCTCCGTGTTGAAGACCGTACTTTGACCTATAATGGTTTACATTTATAAATTTTGACTTGGATGGAGAGTTGTCTCATTGGCACTCATACCACATCTTCTTATATCTAAACACACACATATCAATCAATTATGTTTTAGAAGGGGGAAAGACGGTTTACAATTGCTTTTTTAAAGCAATTGATTTATATTTGTCATATCGTTTTGTTGTTTCCTGGTTGGAGGAATTTGATTATATAATTGAATATTCGTAAGGTTTTTAGTTGTTTGGAGAATTTGGTTTTAATAGCAGATCTTTTATTTATTTATTTACAACTGTTATAGACTGGGGACTCTCTATGCCATGACATACTGCAACGACACCTGTCTGTTGTTGAAACTGCAACGACAACTGTCTGTTGTTGAAGACTGTATGTTGGATTCTTTATTTGTCGGTTATTTCTGTCCTAGGGTTGCGGTCTTGTCTTTATTTGTCGGTTATTACTGTCCTAGGCTTGCTGTCTAGTCTTTATTTGTCGGTTATTTCTGTCCTAGGGTTGCTGTCTAGTCTTTATTTGTCGGCTATTTCTGTCCTAGGGTTGATGTCTAGTCTTTATCTGTCGGTTATTACTGTCCTAGGGTTGCTCTCTAGTCTTTATGTGTCGTTTATTACTGTCCTAGGGTTGCTGTCTAGTCTTTATTTGTCGGCTATTTCTGTCCTAGGGTTGATGTCTAGTCTTTATTTGTCGGTTATTACTGTCCTAGGGTTGCTTTTTAGTTGAATGATACCCAACATCTCCTTTTGTCCTTATTAAATAAGAGGCAGCATCAGTTTACAGATGTTCAAATGTCATATATATTTTTTTATATATATTTAAGAGGTAAAAATCGAGGTAAAAAAAGAATAATGAATCACATGAACTCCATAAGTATCAAGACCGGATGTTCTGACTTGGTAAGCGTCTCCTTTGATGCATTCATCTCCCGCCATATAAATCAACACTCAGTAAAATGTAGGAATCGGGAATAGGACAGAATCTGTACCTGTACTGACCAGACTATTCTATTGACTATTCTATTGCCTATTCTATTGACTATTCTATTGACTACTCTATTGACTATTCTATTGACTATTCTTGTGTCAAAAAACCGCGAGGTTATGTCGCTAGTAAGTTGAGACACATCGGATCAGTAATGATCTCTGACCAGTCAACTCTTTAAACGTTTGGATTGGTTCTTTTATTCTTTTCTGTTTTAGTGTTTGTTTTCGTTTGTCATTTTAATGATTGTCACATGCTACTGTAAGGTATGTTGTCACATGCTACTGTAAGGTATGTTGTCACATGCTACTGTAAGGTATGTTGTCAAGGTATGTTGTCACATGCTACTGTAAGGTATGTTGTCACATGCTACTGTAAGGTATATTGTCACATGCTACTGTAAGGCATGTTGTCACATGCTACTGTAAGGTATGTTGTCACATGCTACAGTAAGGTATGTTGTCACATGCTACTGTAAGGTATGTTGTCACATGCTTCTGTAAGGTATACATGCTACTGTAAGGTATGTTGTCACTTGCTACTGTAAGGTATGTTGTCACATGCTACTGAAAGGCATGTTGTCACATGCTACTGTAAGGTGTGTTGTCACATGCTACTGTAAGGTATGTTGTCACATGCTACTGTAAGGCATGTTGTCACATGCTACTGTAAGGCATGTTGTCACATGCTACTGTTAGGTATGTTGTCACATGCTACTGTAAGGTATGGTGTCACATGCTACTGTAAGGTATGGTGTCACATGCTACTGTAAGGTATGGTGTCACATGCTACTGTAAGGTATGTTGTCACATGCTACTGTAAGGCATGTTGTCACATGCTGCTGTAAGGTATGTTGTCACATGCTACTGTAAGGTATGTTGTCAAGGTATGTTGTCACATGCTACTGTAAGGTATGTTGTCACATGCTACTGTAAGGTATGTTGTCACATGCTACTGTAAGGCATGGTGTCACATGCTACTGTAAGGTGTGTTGTCACATGCTACTGTAAGGTGTGTTGTCACATGCTACTGTAAGGTATGTTGTCACATGCTACTGTAAGGTATGTTTTCACATGCTACTGTAAGGTATGTTGTCACATGCTACTGTAAGGTATGTTGTCACATGCTACTGTAAGGTGTGTTGTCACATGCTACTGTAAGGTATGTTGTCACATGCTACTGTAAGGCATGTTGTCACATGCTACTGTAAGGCATGTTGTCACATGCTACTGTAAGGTATGTTGTCACATGCTACTGTAAGGCATGTTGTCACATGCTACTGTAAGGTATGTTGTCACATGCTACTGTAAGGTATGCTTTCATGACAAGAAAGAGTTATTGAATAATTAAAACTTTCACAGAAAACAATGCATATGGTCGACATAAAAAGAATATCTTACAATGAGATGTAATCTCATTTGGAAAAAAATATATCAGCATGCTTCATTTTTGTATTGGAAAAGAATTTGTAATCTTTTGGTGGACCTCTTATTCAATTAGCAGATGAAATGCATATTCGAATCAATTATCAATGTTAATGTTGTCGCTGTTATATAATGTCCTCTTATTTATTCGTTTGACCCAGACGTTCTACTCAAGCTAATCGTGAAGAATAAAAGAAACTTGTTTTATCCTTTTACTCCACTGGCACAATACAAATGATGTTCATTCAACGAATAATTCAAAGTAGTGATAAAGTTGATAACATCATATTGCCAAGCCCTAAATATCCACGAAAAAGCACCGAGATTACAGCACAATATTCCGTCAACGCCAAATTTCTAAGACGACAAAAAGAATAGAGTTAACTCACAAAACAGCAAGATAAAGCCAAAGGTAAAAGACAAAGCACCATCAGTGATCGAAATTGATAAAGACTTTCCTATAAGCAGGGTAAGTGTGTTAGCTTTTTTTCTGTGGTATAATAGAAAGGATATGCATGGGGTATCCATCCATGCCACAAATTTTAAAGCAGTACATGCACAGCAAAAAAAAAAAAAAAACACACAAAAGGCAAAGGAACAGCACTTTTATTGCTGTTCTTCATCTGAAAGTCGCAGTGAGGCCTTGAACACGGAGCAAAAAAACTCTCATCTCACTGCAAGTTAAGGACGGCCTCTAGCACCGGCTTGAGCGAAATTCTTTGCAAAAATAATTTGGATAGACTTTGTTAGATGTAACACCACCTAATAGGGCCCGGTCAAAAAATAACATACTGGAAAGTAGTACATATTTAAAACAAAATAGTTCCTATGCACAGGTGTAAATCTTAAACTATGTAGCATATATTTTACTAATTAAGGTATCATATAATAATTATAAATTGTTTTATTATGTTATGTTTAAGTTATCTAGACATGCTATAATAACTTAATGTTAGAATTGAGTGCTTTCCCTCTACTGGAATTACTTTGTCATATGTTATGTGCATTTTGTTAATCGACCGTTCAAGATTAAAAAGGGAGGGTTAGATCTCAAAATAAAACTATTTAACCCAATCAATTTTTCATGTCCCTGTCAGGAACATTATCTGTAATTGTCGATTATATATATTAATGCTTTGCGTTATTTTGAGAATTAGGTTGAAAAGCCTATCTTTGATCGTATTTTTTTTTCACAACTTAAGGGAGCTACCATTTGATTTTATTTTGTGCTGCATTTTTTTAGTTGTAATCTCTGTCCTGCCTTTTTATTTTTCACTCTACTCGGTCCTTCCTTTTTTTTTTCATTAGTTTGTCTCGATTTTTTTTACAAAAATTGTCATCCTGCCTTTTTTTTTTTTGCTAAGTTGCTCATCCTGCCTTTTTTTTTTAACTCAAAACTCCTGTCCTGCCTTTTTTTCAAATTTCATCCTAGCTGCCACCCTAAATAAAATGGTAGCTTCCTTATATAGATTCGGGACAATTAAGAACTTGACATATTGTTTAGACAAATGTTAATTGTCGAAGACTAAGTATTCCATATATACATATGTATTGTTTAGACACATGTTAATTGTTGAAGACTATGTATTCCCATATATACATATGTATTGTTTAGACACATGTTAATTGTTGAAGACTGTGTATTCCCATATATACATATGTATTGTTTAGACACATGTTAATCGTGAAGACTAAGTATTCCCATATATACATATGCATTGTTTAAACACATCTTAATTGTTGAAGACTATGTATTCCCATATATACATATGTATTGTTTAGACTCATGTTAATTGTTGAAGACTATGTATTCCCATATATACATATGTATTGTTTAGACACATGTTAATTGTTGAAGACTATGTATTCTCATATATACATATGTATTGTTTAGACACATGTTAATTGTTGAAGACTATTTATTCCCATATATACATATGTATTGTTTAGACACATGTTAATTGTTGAAGACTATGTATTCCCATATATACATATGTATTGTTTAGACACATGTTAATTGTTGAAGACTAAGTATTCCCATATATACATATGTATTGTTTAGACACATGTTAGGTTAATTGTTGAAGACTATGTATTCCCATATATACATATGTATTGTTTAGACACATGTTAATTGTTGAAGACTATGTATTCCCATATATACATATGTATTGTTTAGACACAATTGTTGAAGACTATGTATTTTATATATATATTTGTATATTTAGACACATGTTAATTGTTGAAGACTATGTATTACCATATATACATATGTATTGTTTAGACACATGTTAATTGTTGAAGATAATGTACTCCCATAATACATATGTATTTTTAGACAAATGTTAATGTTGAAGATTAAGTATTCCCATATATACATATGTATTTTTTCGTCTTTAGGTTGTAGTCTATTTGACACATACCCCATATTTCCTTTTTACTGGAAAAGATGCATATAAAAGAGAGGCGAAAGTTCCCAGAGAGACATTCAAACTCATAAAACGAAAATAAACTGACAACGCCATGGCTAAAAACGAAAAAGACCAACAGACCAATATAAAGGTCACCCTCGGTGCTGTTGGTCGTTACAAAGCACCTGGGATATGTGTTGACTATAAGGTCACTCTCGGTACTGTTGATCGTTCCAAGGCACCTGAGATATGTGTTGACTATAAGGTCACTCTCGGTACTGTTGATCGTTCCAAGGCACATGAGATATGTGTTGACTATAAGGTCGCCCTCGGTACCGTTGATTGTTACAAAGCACCTGAGATATGTGTTGACTATAAGGTCACCCTCGGTACTGATGATCGTTACAAAGCACCTGAGATATGTGTTGATTATAAGGTCACTCTCGGTACTGTTGATCGTTACAAAGCACCTGAGATATGTGTTGACCATAAGGTCACCCTCGGTACTGTTGATCTTTACAAAGCACCTGAGATATGAGTTGACCATAAGGTCACCCTCGGTACTGTTGATCGTTCCAAAGCATCTGAGATATGTGTTGACTATAAGGTCACCCTCGGTACTGTTGATCGCTACAAAGCACCTGAGATATGTGTTGACTATAAAGGTCACCCTCGGTACTGTTGATTGTTACAAAGCACCTGAGATATGTGTTGACTATAAGGTCACCCTCGGTATTGTTGATCGCTACAAAGCACCTGAGATATGTGTTGACTATAAAGGTCACCCTCGGTACTGTTGATTGTTACAAAGCACCTGAGATATGTGTTGACCATAAGGTCACCCTCGGTACTGTTGATCGTTCCAAATCATCTGAGATATGTGTTGACTATAACATTGTTGTGTCTGTGTTACTAATGAAGCCAGAACTTCTGACTCTTTAATGTAACCCACAGTTTTACCTCCAAATAGATTTACAGAAAAAGATGATAATAAACGTAGACTTGATGTAAATAAATTTGATAAAAAAGCGAAGCTCTTCCGTCAATATCAAATTCACCGAGGGAAGAAAATATATGAAATATAACTAAAAAATACTACTGACTGGCGAGAGTCTTATTGGGACAGGCACATGAACATTCTGTTGTGTTAAACTTGGTTTGTTATTATATTAATCAGCGGAATATTATGAAATAAAATAATTATAAGGTATGATACCAATGTGTTAGAAAAGTCCTTAATTCAACAATTAACACCGGTTTGATAAGCAATTTTAGAACAGACAAAACAATAATAACTAAAACTATGTCAAAGAATTGTATCAATTTCTGATGAGTTAATAGAAAAAAGAAGATGTGGTACGAGTGCCAATGAGACAACTCTCCATCCTAGTCACAATGTGTAAAAAGTAAACAATTACAGGTCAAAGTACGGCCTTCAACACGGAGCCTTGGCTCATACCGCAACAGCAAGATATAAAGGACCCCAAAATGACTAGTGTTAAACAATTCAAACAGGAAAACCAACGGTCTAATCTATATCAAAAACGAGAAACGAGAAACACTAAAGAACCACATCAACAAACGACAACCAAAGAAACAACGGGTTCCTGACTTTGGACAGGTGAAAACAAATGCAACGGGTTTAAACGTTTTATCAGGCGCCAACCTTCACCCTAACCTGAAATAGTAGTGTAACATTACAACATAGAAAGACACATGAGTTCAGCTTTTCTTGCTGATATTTATAATTTGTTCTTGTATTGTGTAGTTACAACACTACCCTAGGTTAAGTGGAGAGCTGATCGCTCACGAAAACGTTTAACCCTATCATATTCTTTATGTTCCTATCACAAATCAGTCATTTTCGTTGGTTACTGTTTGTCATTATTACAATGTATCATTTTTTTTCAATAGCTAGATAGGAAGTAGATATTTTTTTATTTGAGATTTTACGTATCAGCTTTCTTTTTATGACGTCATCATTAGCACACATTTTGATTGTTCATTGAATTCAATGAAAACATACATTAGAATCCACTACAATCATATTTAAACAGATTTGCAATAATTTAAAAGAAATCGCTGGTGACTTGACGAAAGTCTTTTCATTTAATTTCGTAATGTAAATAATGTATTGATCCCTTGAAGACCTTTCATAACCTGCCGGTATTGGAAAACGTGGAAAAGCGTGATTACAACGTGATTACAACAAATCAGCAGTGTGATTACAACCTGGTTATTACGTGTCACAAGCGTGATTACAACGTGGACGCGGCGTGATTATAACGTGGTTACAACGTGTCAGCAGCGTGATTACAGCGTATTACAACGTGGCAGCAGCGGGATTACAACGTTGTTACAACGTGACAGCAGCGTGATTACAACGTGGTTACAATATGATTATAACGTGATGACAATGTGATTACAGATCATGTTTATGGTGTGCTCTTACAACATTTTCTCAGGTTAGGGAAAGGGTTGAGTGCTCACAAACATGTTTAACCCTGTCTCATTCTTTATGCGCCTGTCCCAAATAAGGAGCCTGTAGTTCAGTTGTTATCGTTGGTTGCTGACTGTCATATTTGTTTTCCGTTTAATGTTTTGTCATGCATTAAGTTGTTGGTAACTATGTTTTAATTGTTCTACATTTTTTCGTGTCAGGCTTTTTATTTAGATGATTTTACATTATGGTTTTGCTTATTGCTGAAGGTCGTACTGTGACCTAATATTGCTTAAACGTACGTCATTTAGACTTTGGTGGCAATCAACCTACATCTTATTTTACATTAACGTCATTTTGATACAGCTGTTGTGACCTAAGTTAGTTTCCTACATTCCATTCTTTTCATATTGTGTGCAGTCTTTTATTTCTTTGTTTAAGTTGTTGGTCATCCAGTTAGTAGTGTTTAAGTTATTGGTCATCCTGTAAGCAGTGTTTAAGTTATTGGTCATCTTGTTAGCCTGTTATTAGTGTTTAAGTTATTGGTCATCCTGTAGGTAGTGTTTAAGTTATTGGTCATCCTGTTAGAAGTGTTTATGTTATTGGTCATCATGTTAGTAGCTGCGATGTGCAAGGTTTTTTATTGACTGTTTTACTTCGTACGATATATGGATTAGATAGGTAAGGGGGGATCTGATTAGATAGGTAAAGGGGGATCTGATTAGATAGGTAAAGGGGATCTGATTAGATAGGTAAAGGGAATCTGATTAGATAGGTAAAGGGGGATCTGATTAGATAGGTAAAGGGGGATCTGATTAGATAGGTAAAGGGGAATCTGATTAGATAGGTAAAGGGGAATCTGATTAGATAGGTAAAGGGAGATCTGATTAGATAGGTAGAGGGGGGTTTGATTAGATAGGTAAAGGGGGGTCTGATTAGATAGGTAAAGAGGAATCTCATTAGATAGGTAAAGGGGGATCTGATTAGATAGGTAAAGGGGAATCTGATTAGATAGGTAAAGGGGGATCTGATTAGATAGGTAAGGGGGATCTGATTAGATAGGTAAAGGGGAATCTTATTAGATAGGTAGAGGGGGGTTTGATTAGATAGGTAAAGGGGGATCTGATTAGATAGGTAAAGGGGAATCTGATTAGATAGGTAAAGGGGAATCTGATTAGATAGGTAAAGGGGATCTGATTAGATAGGTAAAGGGGATCTGATTAGATAGGTAAAGGGGAATCTTATTAGATAGGTACAGGGGGGTTTGATTAGATAGGTAAAGGGGGATCTGATTAGATAGGTAAAGGGGGATCTGATTAGATAGGTAGAGGGGAATCTTATTAGATAGGTAGAGGGGGGTTTGATTAGATAGGTAAAGGGGGATCTGATTAGATAGGTAGAGGGGAATCTGATTAGATAGGTAAAGGGGATCTGATTAGATAGGTAAAGGGGGATCTGATTAGATAGGTAAAGGGGAATCTGATTAGATAGGTAAAGGGGAATCTTATTAGATAGGTAGAGGGGGGTTTGATTAGATAGGTAAAGGGGGATCTGATTAGGTAGGTAAAGGGGGATCTGATTAGATAGGTAGAGGGGGGGTTTGATTAGATAGGTAAAGGGGGATCTGATTAGGTAGGTAAAGGGGGATCTGATTAGATAGGTAAAGGGGGATCTGATTAGATAGGTAGAGAGGAATCTTATTAGATAGGTAGAGGGGGGTTTGATTAGATAGGTAAAGGGGGATCTGATTAGATAGGTAAAGGGGGATCTGATTAGATAGGTAAAGGGGATCTGATTAGATAGGTAAAGGGGAATCTGATTAGGTAGGTAAAGGGGGATCTGATTAGATAGGTAGAGGGGGATCTGATTAGATAGGTAGAGGGGATCTGATTAGATAGGTAGAGGGGATCTGATTAGATAGGTAGAGGGGGATCTGATTAGGTAGGTAAAGGGGGATCTGATTAGATAGGTAGAGGGGGATCTGATTAGGTAGGTAAAGGGGGATCTGATTAGATAGGTAGAGGCGGATCTTATTAGATAGGTAGAGGGGGGTTTGATTAGATAGGTAAAGGGGGGTCTGATTAGATAGGTAGAGGGGGATCTGATTAGGTAGGTGAAGGGGGATCTGATTAGATAGGTAAAGGGGGATCTGATTAGATAGGTAAAGGGGGATCTGATTAGGTAGGTAAAGGGAATCTGATTAGATAGGTAAAGGGGGATCTGATTAGATAGGTAAAGGGGATCTGATTAGATAGGTAAAGGGGGATCTGATTAGATAGGTAAAGGGGGATCTGATTAGGTAGGTAAAGGGGAATCTGATTAGATAGGTAAAGGGGAATCTGATTAGATAGGTAAAGGGGAATCTGATTAGATAGGTAAAGGGGGATCTGATTAGATAGGTAAAGGGGGATCTGATTAGATAGGTAAGGGGATCTGATTAGATAGGTAAAGGGGGATCTGATTAGATAGGTAAAGGGGGGTTTGATTAGATAGGTAAAGGGGGATCTGATTAGATAGGTAGAGGGGGATCTGATTAGATAGGTAAAGGGGGATCTGATTAGATAGGTAAAGGGGGATCTGATTAGATAGGTAAAGGGGGATCTGATTAGGTAGGTAAAGGGGAATCTGATTAGATAGGTAAAGGGGGATCTGATTAGATAGGTAAAGGGGGGATCTGATTAGATAGGTAAAGGGGGATCTGATTAGATAGGTAAAGGGGATCTGATTAGATAGGTAAAGGGGGATCTGATTAGATAGGTAAAGGGGAATCTGATTAGATAGGTAAAGGGGGATCTGATTAGATAGGTAAAGGGGAATCTAATTAGATAGGTAAAGGGGGATCTGACTAGATAGGTAAAGGGGATTCTAATTAGATAGGTAAAGGGGGATCTGATTAGATAGGTAAAGGGAATCTGATTAGATAGGTAAAGGGGGATCTGATTAGATAGGTAAAGGGGAATCTTATTAGATAGGTAGAGGGGGGTTTGATTAGGTAGGTAAAGGGGATCTGATTAGATAGGTAAAGGGGGATCTGATTAGATAGGTAAAGGGGAATCTGATTAGATAGGTAAAGGGGAATCTGATTAGATAGGTAGAGGGGGGTTTGATTAGATAGGTAAAGGGGGATCTGATTAGATAGGTAGAGGGGAATCTGATTAGATAGGTAGAGGGGGATCTGATTAGATAGGTAAGGGGGGATCTGATTAGATAGGTAGAGGGGAATCTTATTAGATAGGTAGAGGGGGGTTTGATTAGATAGGTAAAGGGGGATCTGATTAGATAGGTAAAGGGGGATCTGATTAGATAGGTAGAGGGGATCTGATTAGATAGGTAAGGGGGGATCTGATTAGATAGGTAAGGGGGGATCTGATTAGATAGGTAAGGGGGATCTGATTAGATAGGTAAAGGGGAATCTGATTAGATAGGTAAAGGGGGATCTAATTAGATAGGTAAAGGGGGATCTGATTAGATAGGTAGAGGGGGGTTTGATTAGATAGGTAAAGGGGGATCTGATTATATAGGTAAAGGGGGATCTGATTAGATAGGTAGAGGGGGGTTTGATTAGATAGATAAAGGGGGATCTGATTAGATAGGTAGACGGGGATCTGATTAGGTAGGTAAAGGGGGATCTGATTGGATAGGTAAAGGGGGATCTGATTAGATAGGTAAAGGGGGATCTGATTAGATAGGTAAAGGGGGATCTGATTAGATAGGTAAAGGGGGATCTGATTAGATAGGTAAAGGGGGATCTGATTAGATAGGTAAAGGGGGATCTGATTAGATAGGTAGAGGGGGGTTTGATTAGATAGGAAAAGGGGGATCTGATTAGATAGGTAGAGGGGGATCTGATTAGATAGGTAAAGGGGGATCTGATTAGATAGGTAAAGGGATTCAGATTAGATAGGTAAAGGGGAATCTGATTAGAAAGGTAAAGGGGGGTCTGATTAGATAGGTAAAGGGGAATCTGATTAGATAGGTAAAGGGGAATCTGATTAGATAGGTAAAGGGGGATCTGATTAGATAGGTAAAGGGGGGTCTGATTAGATAGGTAAAGGGGAATCTGATTAGGTAGGTAAAGGGGGATCTGATTAGATAGGTAGAGGGGGATCTGATTAGATAGGTAGAGGGGGGTTTGATTAGATAGGTAAAGGGGGATCTGATTAGATAGGTAGAGGGGGATCTGATTAGGTAGGTAAAGGGGGATCTGATTAGATAGGTAGAGGGGGATCTGATTAGGTAGGTAAAGGGGGATCTGATTAGATAGGTAGAGGGGATCTTATTAGATAGGTAGAGGGGGGTTTGATTAGATAGGTAAAGGGGGGTCTGATTAGATAGGTAGAGGGGGATCTGATTAGGTAGGTGAAGGGGGATCTGATTAGATAGGTAAAGGGGGATCTGATTAGATAGGTAAAGGGGGATCTGATTAGGTAGGTAAAAGGGAATCTGATTAGATAGGTAAAGGGGGATCTGATTAGATAGGTAAAGGGGAATCTGATTAGATAGGTAAAGGGGAATCTGATTAGATAGGTAAAGGGGGGTTTGATTAGATAGGTAAAGGGGGGTCTGATTAGATAGGTAAAGGGGGATCTGATTAGATAGGTAAAGGGGGATCTGATTAGGTAGGTAAAGGGGAATCTGATTAGATAGGTAAAGGGGAATCTGATTAGATAGGTAAAGGGGAATCTGATTAGATAGGTAAAGGGGGATCTGATTAGATAGGTAAAGGGGGATCTGATTAGATAGGTAAGGGGATCTGATTAGATAGGTAAAGGGGGATCTGATTAGATAGGTAAAGGGGGGTTTGATTAGATAGGTAAAGGGGGATCTGATTAGATAGGTAGAGGGGGATCTGATTAGATAGGTAAAGGGGGATCTGATTAGATAGGTAAAGGGGATCTGATTAGATAGGTAAAGGGGGATCTGATTAGGTAGGTAAAGGGAATCTGATTAGATAGGTAAAGGGGATCTGATTAGATAGGTAAAGGGGGATCTGATTAGATAGGTAAAGGGAATCTGATTAGATAGGTAAAGGGGATCTGATTAGATAGGTAAAGGGAATCTAATTAGATAGGTAAAGGGGGATCTGACTAGATAGGTAAAGGGGATTCTAATTAGATAGGTAAAGGGGGATCTGATTAGATAGGTAAAGGGGAATCTGATTAGATAGGTAAAGGGGGATCTGATTAGATAGGTAAAGGGGAATCTTATTAGATAGGTAGAGGGGGGTTTGATTAGATAGGTAAAGGGGATCTGATTAGATAGGTAAAGGGGGATCTGATTAGATAGGTAAAGGGAAATCTGATTATATAGGTAAAGGGGAATCTGATTAGATAGGTAGAGGGGAATCTTATTAGATAGGTAGAGGGGGGGTTTGATTAGATAGGTAAAGGGGGATCTGATTAAATAGGTAGAGGGGAATCTGATTAGATAGGTAGAGGGGGATCTGATTAGATAGGTAAGGGGGGATCTGATTAGATAGGTAGAGGGGAATCTTATTAGATAGGTAGAGGGGGGTTTGATTAGATAGGTAAAGGGGGATCTGATTAGATAGGTAAAGGGGGATCTGATTAGATAGGTAGAGGGGGATCTGATTAGATAGGTAAGGGGGGATCTGATTAGATAGGTAAGGGGGGATCTGATTAGATAGGTAAGGGGGATCTGATTAGATAGGTAAAGGGGAATCTGATTAGATAGGTAAAGGGGGATCTAATTAGATAGGTAAAGGGGGATCTGATTAGATAGGTAGAGGGGTTTGATTAGATAGGTAGAGGGGTTTGATTAGATAGATAAAGGGGGATCTGATTAGATAGGTAGACGGGGATCTGATTAGGTAGGTAAAGGGGGATCTGATTAGATAGGTAAAGGGGGATCTGATTAGATAGGTAAAGGGGATCTGATTAGATAGGTAAAGGGGGATCTGATTAGATAGGTAAAGGGGGATCTGATTAGATAGGTAAAGGGGGATCTGATTAGATAGGTAGAGGGGGGTTTGATTAGATAGGAAAAGGGGGATCTGATTAGATAGGTAGAGGGGGATCTGATTAGATAGGTAAAGGGGGATCTGATTAGATAGGTAAAGGGATTCAGATTAGATAGGTAAAGGGGAATCTGATTAGAAAGGTAAAGGGGTCTGATTAGATAGGTAAAGGGGAATCTGATTAGATAGGTAAAGGGGAATCTGATTAGATAGGTAAAGGGGGATCTGATTAGATAGGTAAAGGGGGGTCTGATTAGATAGGTAAAGGGGAATCTGATTAGGTAGGTAAAGGGGAATCTGATTAGATAGGTAAAGGGGGGTCTGATTAGATAGGTAAAGGGGAATCTGATTAGAAAGGTAAAGGGGGGTCTGATTAGATAGGTAAAGGGGAATCTGATTAGAAAGGTAAAGGGGGATCTGATTAGATAGGTAAAGGGGAATCTGATTAGATAGGTAAAGGGGAATCTGATTAGATAGGTAAAGGGGGATCTGATTAGATAGGTAAAGGGGGGTCTGATTAGATAGGTAAAGGGGGATCTGATTAGATAGGTAAAGGGGGATCTGATTAGATAGGTAAAGGGGAATCTGATTAGATAGGTAAAGGGAATCTGATTAGATAGGTAAAGGGGGATCTGATTAGATAGGTAAAGGGGGGTCTGATTAGATAGGTAAAGGGGGATCTGATTAGATAGGTAAAGGGGGATCTGATTAGATAGGAAAAGGGGAATCTGATTAGATAGGAAAAGGGGAATCTGATTAGATAGGTAAAGGGGAATCTGATTAGATAGGTAAAGGGGAATCTGATTAAACTCAATTGCTATGTGTTGCTGTTCCTAGTCAAGCTTTCACGAACAGCTTAACATATTGCCTTCAATTGTGGACAAAGCGTAGTGTCAAGTTACTCTCAGCTCTACGTTGTTAAACTCATATTCACATGTTTTATATACTAAAGAGATGGAATTACGAAATAGTACGACTAACATAAGGAAACAAACGAAATGTATGAAATTGGATATAATAGTCATATAACAAAACAAGAAATATCCCCTTCTAACATGACAAACCCAGGCAGCAGTATACTGTAACATATGGGTCAAATATCATTGGGTACTTTATCATTCAAAACATAAAACGTATCATTGGCAAAACATTCAATGATTTGTGTGCTATAATTTTTCATATATGTCTTATATATTTTTTATTTGTGAGTTTGAGCAAACAATAGTTCAGGGTGTTTCATAACACCTCGGACATATCCTTTACGATGTCACTGTTTCTTTTTCCAATGCTGCGAAAGGATGATCCAGCAAATCTTGACCTCTTTTCGTCATTTTCACTTAACTCCAAACTACTTCTCTTTTTACCAATATTTCTAAAAGCCAATCTATCATCTCTTGCAAATAAAGAATCTCGTTTGCCTATATTACGAAAGCTCATTCTATCATTTCGTTCTAATAACGGGTCTCTTTTCCCAATATTTCTGAAGGCCATTCTTTCGTCTCGCTCAAAAATTGAATCTTTTTTCCCGATATTACGGAAAGACATGCGCTCATCCCTCCCAAATGTTGAATCTTTCTTTCCAATATTGCGAAATGCCATTCGATCGTCCCGACCAAAATATGAATCCTTTTTTCCAATATTCCTGAAAGCCATTCTATTAATTCGATCAAATAAATCATCCCTCTTCCCAACATTTCGGAATGAAAATCTTTTACCGATGTTTCTGAAAGCCATTCTTTTGTTTCCTTCAAATTGAACTTTTCTTTTCCCTACATTGCGGAAATATGATCGCGGAAACCGGAAGTCACGTTTGGTAACATCATATTCATCGTTGTCATCAGAAAGGGGATTGAAAGCATATCTTTTGTCAATATTCCGAGAGAATGAGCTACCGCGCTTACCAATATTTCTGAAACTGTAAACGCCACCTCTTTTTCCTACATTTCTAAAAGAGTACGCACGTTTTCCGATATTCCTGAGTGTAATTGGATCTTTAAGGCCTTGTCTTTGTAACATCCATAGCGCTAAATAAGATCTGAAACAACTTAGACTGTCTCTAAATCCAATACATGGTGATCGTTTATGCTTCGCGTTGCCGGGGTCGTCGGTCATTGGCTCTATCGTGTCTTCGCCGGAAATTTCAGAAAGATCAGCATCAGGACTAACGGGAAAGTTTGTGTGAGGAATATTTACTTCGAACGTGTCATCACTCTGTTTGGTATCTTTTTCTAAGTCTTTACGTATTAAAAAGTCATTAACTTTCTCATATAGTTGGCTTATAAGTTTGTCGTTCAAATGTAAATCTTTTTTCCATTCATCCAAGTCTGGCTCTCCTAAAATTAAGAAAATGTAGTCATTTATACATCTTATAATTTTAACTAAATTAATCGTTTATATATTTCATATCTTTCAACCATATGTTTCATAATGTTATAATGTATGTAAAAGTTTGGATTTCTGATTGATTGATTGATTGATTGATTGATTGATTGATTGATTGATTGATTGATTGATTGATTGATTGATTGATTGATTGATTGATTGATTGATTGATTGATTGATTGATTGATCGAAGCTTGATTAATTGGTTGATTGATTTTATTGAAGCTTGAGTGATAAGTTGATTAATTTTCAAAGCTAAAAGGGAGAACATTTTTATAAGATCCTTTCAGTATCATTCACTATTCTTTGAACTATGCTTAAGAAGAAAAAAGGTAACAAGGAGAAACTCAAATTTACTCACTCGTCAAAATCTTTTTTTCTTTCGAACTGTTTTGTATTTATAACAAATAGAGATTTAAAAACGGTTTTGTTTTAAGTTTTAACTATTTGATCTTTTACGCTATTAAAATTGATAATTTAAAGTATAATATGAATATCATTGCAGTTTAAATGCAAATTATCGTAAATTGTATATTTCGTGAGAATACGAGGAGAGCTATTCATCAATTTATGTCATATAGCACAGCAATGGAATAAATCAGATCAACTTGAAACAAAATAATTCTCTTTGACATTTTAAATTGTTTTATTTTAGCAAATCATGTAGGGATTATTGATATCAACTAGTTCACAATTTAAAGAACCTAATTCCTATTAATAGGGAAGACACTTTAAATCACGTGCGTTTGTAGCATGTAGCTTTTAAAGCATTAATGTGAATCAAAGCAAAACAAATCTGCAAAATTTAAAATCTTGGAAAATATATATTCGAAAGACTCAAATATATGAGTGATTTTCAAGAGTTATGTCCATTAATTACCCTAGGTCAACTCCTGAGTTATGTCACTTAATTACCCTGGTCAACTCCTGAGTTATGTCCCTTAATTACCCTAGGTCAACTCATTATTAGTCGTTTACAACACATAATATTTAATCTTTTTTATCAATCAACACACTTCCTTTAACAGTTATTGAGCAGTCTTCTTGACCTAGAATTAATTTTTTGACTAGGTTTTCCTACAAAGGATTGTATTGAGATCTGATGAAATCAGTTTTACATCACACAGAAAGTCCATAGGACTGATATAGAAATGGTAAACTCTAGTATTTTTGCCGTTGAAATACTATCCACCCTAAAATTAAGAACGACGATGTCAACAACTACAGACCACGGGATTCAATTTTGAGCTCATTCCCAAATATGATAAAAGGCCTCTAAATAGCAAAAGATGAAACAAATAAGTAGTAATTTTTCGTTTTGAATTGTCTCCCTGTATAATTTAATTTTGGATGTAACGCGTCTTCTGATTGGCTGACGTTGTTTTGTTTATCAGCTCATAGACATAATTTTGTCAAGTGACCGTGACGTCATCAACGTTTGTTTATGGTTTACTCCGGTTTGAAATGAAATATAGAATTAAATTATAAGAAATGACTGTAATATATTTTCTGTCTATTCGAAATAACATAAAAAATGTGGGGCACACTTAAAAAAAAAACCGCTACGCGGGTTATTCAGTGTGCACCACATTTTTGATGTTATTTCATCATAGACAGAAAAAATATTACAGTCATTCCTTAATTGTTGGTTTTGCACCTTTTATAGTTTAGTATACGCTATGGGTTTATCTCATTGTCGCAGGACGTATAGAAAAAAATTATGGTATTACTCCTTTAGTGAATACTTTTACCATGGAGGCATCTTTAACTATTCACAATGAACGGTAACACTAAACTTGCCCTGTTCCAATAACAACTGTGCTGAACATGTCATAGTAAAATAGGTTTTGCAACATGAAAACTACATACCAGCTCGTTAAATATAGAAAGTAAAATACTAACCTTATTCTCATTTGATACACACTATAATAGCAAAATTTAATACAAAACAAAATGTCATTAGAATGTGACATTTTGCTGTAAAGTTATAAACAAGAGAATAAGAGTTCAAGTTTCCCTCCCACTCAAGGTCTTAAGATAAATCTTTGAAATATTTCTTTTAAATGGAAAGTCCCTTCTTCTTCTTTTTCAAGTTTTTGGATTTAAAGAATGTAAAGCTAAAACAAAAAATCACCGGCCTAGCAACAATAAAAATTATCCAAATAACACTTAAGATTAGGTGTTGTAAGAATAAGATTAAAACGGCTACTTATCACGCCATATAATCACTTCCTGTGCAGAACGGATATCGACCGGTTAACAGGCGAGGTGAATACATCACAGTTATCTGATTGGATCGTTCAAATTCATTGTAACAATCTGTGAACGGGTAACATCAAGACAGAATCGAATTTCGTAATTGAAACATAATTATTTTTTTTTAAATACTGTAATTGCAGGCACTTTATACATATGATAAACATAAAAACACGAACAAAATGCGAAAATAAATTTCTTTTTCTCGTCGGTTCCTATATATCTTCTTTTAACACATATTTGCAGCTTTGTATAGCCACTTCAAGTGAATATCAGTTTTGTTTGTCAAAACTCAATTAAACAACATATTTACCGAGACAAAAGACAGTAATTGTTTTATTCGATATTCCAGGAGAGAACATGTATCTGATGACAGTAATTTACCAATATCAATAATCAAACGAGTTAACCATGATTCTACACGTGAAAGCACGCGACGTTTTGCGCGGTGAATATACTTTTTCCTCAGATGAATATGCTGGTTTATTCAAAATCCAATTCATATAGAAAAAAACGTACTAAAGTTTTATTAATATGGAGTAAACATATATAGTATATGATTTTCCTGTATTAAACTGACAGACACATTTCTTGTTTTAAATATGTGCTTGAATACTCTTTAAACTAAACGGATTTTGTTTTTGCTTAAATTTTCCAGTATTAAAATATTATCGATAGTTTTAGGTCATCTGATCAGGGTCCAAAGCTTGGAACCAGCGAGACAACAGAATCAAATTACAAAAAACTTTTTTTAATCTAAAATGTGTGCTGGAATACGCCTTTAATTGCACATGAAAAATATTTGAATACCAGGAATATCCTATTCTGAAATCCTCAACTTGTTTTCAAAATATTTAATTTAAAATGGAGCCTGGTTGTAAATGCTGTAGCTTGTTTGTGTATACACTTTTGGTTGTTGGTGCGTACACTTGGTATTGTTTTGAGTCATGCTTCTCGTATTTTTCCGAATCTTTATTTTTCTCTTGTCGCTCTTGGCTTTGAATATTCTGTTTGTTTCTATTATGTTAGCGGTTACATTACACATAAAACTTTAAATATCAAATTTATCTATTGTAATATTTATTAATGTCAAATGTAGAAATTAAGTACAAGAAGATATTCTATTTATTAATTTTTTCAAAACAACAAAGGCATTGACATTCTGAGATTGTATGTATGTACCAATAAAATTTCTAAAATTGACTTTTGAAATCTGAGGCGCGATTGCTCATTTGCATGATTAATAAGATATTGAAAATATATGAATGAAACAAAATGTCATTTGTACTATAGATGTTTTATTATACCTTAGGGATGGCAATATATGTCCTAAAAGAATAATATATGCGTAGTTTATAAACTCAATTTTTCAGTCTTATCGAAACATATCACTAATATATCATTATGTAAAATTTTATTTCTATTTCATATTTATTTCATTACATTTGTGAAAATTAACGGTACTGAATTCCTTGCGGAGTTTATAGTTTTCTAATTAGATGTATTTCAAAATGCATTGATGGAATATTTTTTCTATAAATGTGATATCGATTTAAGTTAGTAAATTAGTTGAAATGCAACTCCTTAATCAAATTAAACTATTCTAAAAGATTTAATATATAAAGTGGTCTCAATAAATTTCATTTTCCTTGAATTAGCAATAAACGTGTTGACAAAATCCCAATAGTCGTCATCTATTTTTTTTTTGATGATTTATAAAGTATACATGTGTAGTTGATATGCGAGAGCATGGTTATATTTTGACGCTTTTACTTACACAGATATATTCTTTACTTTAACGTTTAGTCTTCAAAGTAGGAGAGAGATATTTATACCGTCGTCATCGAGAATTGGAGTATTATAGCTTATTTTTTCATATGAATAAAAAGAGATATGAGAGACAAAATCCCGTCGACACACAATACCAAACGACATCAAAAAATTGAAAACAACACGTTTTAATAATTTCAAGAGGTCATCTAGAGGTCATATCATACGGTTTACATATAGAATTAACGTTTTATATTTTTGACTTTTCGAACTTTTGGTTACGAGCGTACATGACGGAGGTTAATCCAGTAGGACGTGTCGTGCGCACAGAAAACGTTTGGTCACGAGCTTACATGACGGAGGTTATTCCGGTAAGACGTGTCGCGCCCAGAAAACATTTGGTCACGAGCTTACATGACGGAGGTTATTCCGGTAAGACGTGTCGCGCACAGAAAACATTTGGTCACGAGCGTATATGATGGAGGTTACTCCAGAAAGACATGTCGTGCGCACAGAAAACATTTGGTCACGAGCGTACATGGCGGAGGTTATTTCAGTAAAATGTGTTGTGTGCACAGAAAACGTTTGGTTACGAGCGTGCATGGCGAAAGTTTTTCAATAACCACGTGTTGTAAGCACAGATTTGTTTTTACACGGTCAGGGTCAGATTTTGAAAAATGAACCTTGTGGACGTATAAAAATTGTCTAAAGCAACTTTCATCGGACTAATATAAACGTTTGTTTCAAAAATAAATCTTTATCAGCCTTAACATTCAAAGTTGTTTTTATTGATACAACCTTCTCACCTCCCGAGAATGAAATATTTTCTAAAAGAAGTAAATTAATAATTTTGTATGCAGATATAGCGATTATTTAGCAAGTAATTGCAGAACATGACAGTAATTTCACAGAATGTGATTGATCAAGTTGTGTTTTAATCAATGACCTCCAAACTATAGCCGAATAAAAAGTCAACGACAATCAAAATTTTGACATTTCGAACTGAAATCGCGTAGCAGACGATATTTTGTATTCCATATCCTAATGGGAACTAGGTGATTTATTTTCTAAATTATATAGTTGAAATTGATAATTTGTTTCCATTAATTCCTTTTCTAATCGCAATTTTGTTATAAATTAATGTATTTGTTTAGGGTAAATTTACATTGTTAAACATATATAACACAAGGTATGATTTATTTTGTACACGTGATAAAATTATTACCCAAGATTGAAATATATTCAGTTAAACTTTGATATGAATAAAAGAGGATGAAGTTCTTCATTTTTGTATCATTTAATGGTTTATTCTATATTTTCTGTACATCATTTTTTCTTCTTTATATTTTAGCACCCTGTCATTTTCTCTTTTTTGTCCATTTTTCTCTATTCGTTTTGTTTATTTAACTTATTCTCTTTTATGTAAACCCACTGTATGTATAACCTCATGAAAGGAAATATATATGTGGGAAGCTTAATACCAAAATTTATGATAAAAGAGATGATTTTTCATTTCCTATTGTTAATTATCCATTTTTAGATGGTGACGTTCCCTTGTCGCCATCTTATGCTGTTTATATATCTCAACTTGTTCGATTCGCTCGTGTATGTAACAACGTATTTGATTTCAACGAAAGAAATCTCTGTATTACTGAAAAATTATTACACCAGGGTTTTCGATATCACAAACTAGTCAAAACATTTACTAAATTTTATCATGGGTACAAGGACATCATTCGTAAATATAAATCAACATGCAGACATCTTATACGTTCATGTATTTCACATCCAATATTTTATGGTAATATTCTTTACAAAGCACAAAAATGTCGGCATTCACCTCAAAAGCTAACCAAACCTTGAGCTGGCATGTCAGTAACTGCTAGTAGTCCTTTGTTCATTTATGTATCATTGTCATTTTGCTTAGTTTCTTTTGTTACCTATTCTGACATCGGACTCGGACTTCTTTTAAACTGAGTTTTACTGTGCGTATTGCTATGTGTTTCTTTATTCTACATTGGCTAGAGGTATAGGGGGAGGGTTGAGATCTCACGAAATATGTTTAAGCCCGCCGCATTTTAGCGGCTGTCCCAAGTCAGGAGCCTCTGGCCTTTGTTAGTCTAGTATGTTTTTTTAATTTAAGTTCATTTATATGTTTTGGAGTTTAGTGTGACGTCCATTTTCACTGAACTAGCACACAATTTTAGTTAGGGGCCAGCTGAGGACCACCTCCGGGTGCGGGATTTTCTCGCTGCATTGAAGACCCATTGGTGGCCTTCGGCTGTTGTCTGCTCTTTGGTCGGGTTGTTGTCTCTTTGACATATTCCCCATTTCCATTCTCAATTTTATGTGGGACAGGTATACTTCAATGCGACAGTAAGCCAATGTAGTATACAGATGCCACTTAAAAATTGTTACAGGTCCATTTAAATAAGACAAGCAAGCGCAATCGCAATAACAACAAGAAGTCAGAAAAGTAGTAAACCAGGAAATTGATGGGATTGCGGATCTTTGCTGTTTAATCAGTGTGATTGTCTAAACCTGGAACATTTGGTTTGCTAACTGGTCTTTTATAAAATAACGTATATGAAACCAAAAATTCTTAATGAGCTATGGCTGATACTCCGTTAAACATGCAGAAATTCAGAGTAGGAGCATTCGCTGTTACTCAGTTAAACATGCAGAAATTAAGAGTATGAGCTATGGCGTGCTAAACAGAGTAAAACATTTGTCTGGCTGCTCTGGTATTTTTCTATTATTCAGATCATTCTATTATAATATAGCTCGTTCAGACTGGCATACGCATCAATGCCAAGTACCGTAAGTTTCAAGGTTCAAATTCCAATTACACCAAAAAAGTTTTTCTTCTACCAGTAACTGATCGTTTACTCTTTCTACCAGTAACTGATCGTTTACTCTTTCTACCAGTAACTGATCGTTTACTCTTTCTACCAGTAACTGATCGTTTACTCTTTCAACCAGTAACTGGTCGTTTACTCTGTCCCTATGCGCATAACATATTGAATATGGATGCACGGTTTTGTAAGTGAAGTGAACATGACATAAAAAAATATTGTGAGTCTCAATAAGTGATTATTGCTTTATCGGATAGATTTTTTTCTAAAAGCTTATTCAGTAAAACTTGAGTCAAACGTAGTTTTATGCCTTAATGATTTGCAAAGATTTCAGAAGAATTCATTTTTGTTGAGTTGAGGTGTTCAATTTGTGGCATTTTTGCGTTCCTAGCAATCTTAAAATTCATGGGTGGCACTTTAATGAAAAAAAATTTTTTTGTGTGGGGCGTTGCATTTATGACCACTTTCAAACAAAAAATGTCTTTATTTTAGTAACAAATAAAGGAAAAATGTTTTTGTTGTATGCGACCAGAACTTTAAGCATACTAAAAACACAACTACTTTCACCCGTCCGTTTCTTCTAGAATATCTTATCCATAGTCATTAACAACCATTCAAATATCTGTATTCTGTGGTCAACAATAAATTATTAATCGTTAACGAATGTTATATTTAATCGGTAACTATTATAAATTGATTTGTTGCATGAAACACATATTGAAAATGATTAAGATTAAGATTTCCAATATCACAAACCGCCCACGATTTCTCAGCGAGACTTAAAAAATTCTTTCACAAAAATATTTTTTTACTAACATGAGTGCATGTACGTTAACAGGGACTGCTAACCCTTCCAGAGAAACTAAAGTCATTTCAACTCCTGTCAAACAGTTTAGCTTTGAATACTCATTTGATACTATTCAGTTATAGCAGATCCTCAAAGTCTGTATCATTTTGATTTACAAATATTTTGGCTTCCAGCATTAGCGAAGAAACTTGTTTTGTCGAAATCCGCAACTACTGCAGTTAAATTTGTACGTCATTCAATAACTCTGCTGGTGGGCTGTTAGTCCCGAGGATATATCTTGTCCAGTAGCTCAGATCTTCGGTACAAACTTTGTAAATGCATTCAGTGAAGTCTTATTCGTTTATAAATGCAAGTTGTTGTTTCAAAACTTTGTTTTTGATTTGCAACATTATAATTATTCATTGATGATCCTCCGGTTTTCATGACGATGGTGTTTTTAAAATTCTTTTCCTCGATTTTTTTACATAATTCTGCGATACAAAACCGATGAAATGTGGTTACCGCAGTTGTATATTTGTTATATGATACAAAGAGAAGAGATCATAATTTGTTAAAGCGCGTGTCAGATCCTCTATTGTCTCTTTGACTAATACAAATGGATTCATGTAAAAAGAAATTTCTGTTAAACCTGGAATTCCATATTAATGTAGCTATTCACGAAAGCATACAAAACAGGCTGTCAGTCTTTCTTTTATTTCTTCTTTCGTGGATATAAAAGGGGTAGCAAATATTTCATGCAGATTTGTATGAAAAAAATTAACTGTAATATTTGCCAATATTTTTACTGTTTTTCCTTGATAAATGAACTTTAAAAGCAGAGCTTTTCCGATGAATAAAAATTGCGTCTTGACCGATATTGCATATGTTTCTACTTTCTCATTAAAGTTAGGTACGCATTAGACCGGTTCCAGCACGCACTAGAATGGTTTCATCCCGCACTAGACCGGTTCAGCAGAGACCGGTTCTAGACTGGTTCCAGCACACACTAGAATAAAACGATATATCGGAAGCAAACGAGAAACAAGATGACAAACAAGATGACGCAAATGAACAGATATATTTGCTGCATGAATCTGACGAAATATCAACAAAAAATGCTGATATATTTGGTTCTACATTATAAAGGGTTATTGCCATATTATTGAAGGTCTTGAATTCGTCCTAGGATGAAAAATTGTGTCCTGCATTTTTTTTTAGTTGTAATCTCAGTCCTTCAAGACCTTCAATAATATGGCAATAACCCTTTTATAATGTAGAACCAAATATATCAGCAACATTGATGATATTTCGTCAGATTCATGCAGCTCTGTTCATTTGCGTCATCTTGTTTGTCTCTCGTTTGCTTCCGATATATCGTTTTATTCTAGTGCGTGCTGGAACCGGTCTAGTGCGTTCTTGAACCGGTCTAGTGCGGGATGAAACCATTCTAGTGCGTGCTGGAACCGGTCTAATGCGTACCTAACTTTAATGAGAAAGTAGAAACATATGCAATATCGGTCAAGACGCAATTTTTTATTCATCGGAAAAGCTCTGCTTTTAAAGTTCATTTATCAAGGAAAAACAGTAAAAATATTGGCAAATATTACAGTTAATTTTTTTCATACAAATCTGCATGAAATATTTGCTACCCCTTTTATATCCACGAAAGAAGAAATAAAAGAAAGACTGACAGCCTGTTTTGTATGCTTTCGTGAATAGCTACATTAATATGGAATTCCAGGTTTAACAGAAATTTCTTTTTACATGAATCCATTTGTATTAGTCAAAGAGACAATAGAGGATCTGACACGCGCTTTGACAAATTATGATCTCTTCTATTTGTATCATATATATAACAAATATACAACTGCGGTAACCACATTTCATCGGTTTTGTATCGCAGAATTATGTAAAAAAAATCGAGGAAAAGAATTTAAAAACACCATCGTCATGAAAACCGGAGGATCATCAATGAATAATTATAATGTTGCAAATCAAAAACAAAGTTTTGAAACAACAACTTGCATTTATAAACGAATAAGACTTCACTGAATGCATTTACAAAGTTTGTACCGAAGATCTGAGCTACTGGACAAGATATATCCTCGGGACTAACAGCCCACCAGCAGAGTTATTGAATGACGTACAAATTTAACTGCAGTAGTTGCGGATTTCGACAAAACAAGTTTCTTCGCTAATGCTGGAAGCCAAAATATTTGTAAATCAAAATGATACAGACTTTGAGGATCTGCTATAACTGAATAGTATCAAATGAGTATTCAAAGCTAAACTGTTTGACAGGAGTTGAAATGACTTTAGTTTCTCTGGAAGGGTTAGCAGTCCCTGTTAACGTACATGCACTCATGTTAGTAAAATATATTTTTGTGAAAGAATTTTAAGTCTCGCTGAGAAATCGTGGGCGGTTTGTGATATTGGAAATCTTAATCTTAATCATTTTCAGTATGTGTTTCATGCAACAAATCAATTTATAATAGTTACCGATTAAATATAACATTCGTTAACGATTAATAATTTATTGTTGACCACAGAATACAGATATTTGAATGGTTGTTAATGACTATGGATAAGATATTCTAGAAGGAACGGACGGGTGAAAGTAGTTGTGTTTTTAGTATGCTTAAAGTTCTGGTCGCATACAACAAAAACATTTTTCCTTTATTTGTTACTAAAATAAAGACATTTTTTGTTTGAAAGTGGTCATAAATGCAACGCCCCACACACAAAAAAATGTTTTCATTAAAGTGCCACCCATGAATTTTAAGATTGCTAGGAACGCAAAAATGCCACAAATTGAACACCTCAACTCAACAAAAATGAATTCTTCTGAAATCTTTGCAAATCATTAAGGCATAAAACTACGTTTGACTCAAGTTTTACTGAATAAGCTTTTTAGAAAAAAATCTATCCGATAAAGCAATAATCACTTATTGAGACTCACAATATTTTTTTATGTCATGTTCACTTCACTTACAAAACCGTGCATCCATATTCAAATATGTTATGCGCATAGGGACAGAGTAAACGATCAGTTACTGGTAGACAGAGTAAACGACCAGTTACTGGTAGACAGAGTAAACGATCAGTTACTAGTAGAAAGAGTAAACGACCAGTTACTGGTAGAAAGAGTAAACGATCAGTTACTGGTAGAAAGAGTAAACGATCAGTTACTGGTAGAAAGAGTAAACGACCAGTTACTGGTAGAAAGAGTAAACGACCAGTTACTGGTAGAAGAAAATCTTTTTTGATGTAATTGGAATTTGAACCTTGAAACTTACGGTACTTGGCATTGATGCGTATGCCAGTCTGAACGAGCTATATTATAATAGAATGATCTGAATAATAGAAAAATACCAGAGCAGCCAGACAAATGTTTTACTCTGTTTAGCAAGCCATAGCTCATACTCTTAATTTCTGCATGTTTAACGGAGTAACAGCGAATGCTCCTACTCTGAATTTCTGCATGTTTAACGGAGTATCAGCCATAGCACATTAAGAATTTTTGGTTTCATATACGTTATTTTATAAAAGACCAGTTAGCAAACAAAATGTTCCAAGTTTAGACAATCACACTGATTAAACAGCAAAGATCCGCAATCCCATCAATTTCCTGGTTTACTACTTTTCTGACTTCTTGTTGTTATTGCGATTGCGCTTGCTTGTCTTATTTAAATGGACCTGTAACAATTTTTAAGTGGCATCTGTATACTACATTGGCTTACTGTCGCATTGAAGTATACCTGTCCCACATAAAATTGAGAATGGAAATGGGGAATATGTCAAAGAGACAACAACCCGACCAAAGAGCAGACAACAGCCGAAGGCCACCAATGGGTCTTCAATGCAGCGAGAAAATCCCGCACCCGGAGGTGGTCCTCAGCTGGCCCCTAACTAAAATTGTGTGCTAGTTCAGTGAAAATGGACGTCACACTAAACTCCAAAACATATAAATGAACTTAAATTAAAAAAAAATACTAGACTAACAAAGGCCAGAGGCTCTTGACTTGGGACAGGCGCTAAAATGCGGCTGGGTTAAACATGTTTTGTGAGATCTCAACCCTCCCCCTATACCTCTAGCCAATGTAGAATAAAGAAACACATAGCAATACGCACAGTAAAACTCAGTTTAAAAGAAGTCCGAGTCCGATGTCAGAATAGGTAACAAAAGAAACTAAGCAAAATGACAATGATACATAAATGAACAAAGGACTACTAGCAGTTACTGACATGCCAGCTCCAGACCTCAATTAAACTGATTGAAAGATTATGTCTTCATCATATGAAAATCAAGTACAATCCCTCCCGTTAGGGGTGTAGTATCATACCATCATAAAATATATGAGAAGAACATAACCCGTATCATGCCAACAACCCTATAGGATACGCTGATTAACACGTGTGATGTACGTTGACTTTTGTAGTCGAATTTTTCGATTTTCGAATTCTTACTGTTATTGTTTGATCTTTTAATTGGCAATAACATTTAAGTATTTTATAAATCTTGTTTTTGGCCTCATTGCGCTGTTGATAATTAAATTGAAAAAAGTTGGAACAAACTATGATAGGGCGACATGATCAGAAAAAAATATACAAAAATCTGGGCAAAAACTCAAAAATAGTACTACAGATTAAACGGGACTTGTACAATTCTTGTTATTATTGTCGTTTGAACATCCATGATGTATATATCCACCATCTCCTTTTATTTATTTGCATAATCATTGGTCGTGCTAAAGATTATAGAAATCATTATTTTGTTTAGCTAAGAGAAGATTTAAACATTATTAGCTGTAAGGCTTGTAGAGCCAGAACAATAACAGTTAGAAGAAATGTTCATTGACATCATTCTGTATGATAACATTTCCTCTTAATTAGGACAGATTTTCATTTAACAATTACATAAATAAATGTTTGTATGTTTCATGGAATTTCTAAAGAATGAAAGAAAAAATGCCTATTAGGGAAAACTTTCCCATTTCATTAAGGTTGAATTTTCTAAATTACAGCAATTATAAACATAAACATTGAATTTTTCTTAGAAATATAGAAATAATCTTAGCATTGCGTGACCTCAATGAAAGCTGCACATGTATTGAATTTTATTGTAAGCTGTGAATTTTCAGGATGGGTGAAAAGAATACGGCATATTTCGTTTCCTGTAATTAAGACTTTTTGAAGGAAAAAAAGGAGATCTTGGAAAATCTTTGATAAGACAGCAACCCATCAATTTAGATTCGTTACAATTAGATAACTACAAAAACCTTTCGTTACGGTTGTTATACTAGTACTCTAGATGTGGATCTCTATAAATCTGCCCGAGGCCATACAAGCACCTACATTGTGGATACTTACACAAAGTAAGTCTTAAACCTCCCTTCAATCAGTGGATACTTACATGGTCAAGTACCTAAGTAAGTGTTAAACCTCCCTTCAATCAGTGGTACTTACATGGTCAAGTACCTAAGTAAGTGTTAAACCTCCCTTCAATCAGTGGATACTTACATGGTCAAGTACCTAAGGTGTTAAACCTCCTTCAATCAGTGGATACTTACATGGTCAAGTACCTAAGTAAGTGTTAAACCTCCCTTCAATCAGTGGATACTTACATGGTCAAGTACCTAAGTAAGTGTTAAACCTCCCTTCAATCAGTGGATACTTACATGGTCAAGTACCTAAGTAAGTGTTAAACCTCCCTTCAATCAGTGGAATATAACAATGCAACATCGTCGATGATTATCGAATTAAAGACAACATTGACTTTATTAATACCGGTATCAGTTTAAAACAGAGTTTAACATAGCATGAAATTTATACATTAGCAAAGAGGGTAAGCTTTACTAAAAGCAGAACTGTTTTTGTTGATAATGACTGTTACAAATGTAACCATCGTAAACCGTTTAATTCGGTAACTGTATAAGATAAGAAGATGGGGTATGTTTGACAATGAGATAATTATCGATCAGAGATTTAGTGACGTAGATGAAAGTAGATATTGGTCACCCTACGGCATTCAACCCATAAGGTGTAATCCCGACATAACAAAATGGAAAACAGTTCAAATGAAAAAACCAACGACCTGATCATATACAAAACAATAAACACTTATGATAGACAACGATAACCTCTGATTTACAGGCTCCGAACTTCGGTACTGGGGGATGTTTGTGAGGGCTCAACCATCCTCGTAATCTGGGACATTTTGATTCATCAGATCGACAAAAAGCAAAAAAAAACTAGCAAAAAGACCAATAATCTAAGGGTACTCCCGATTACTGAAAGCAAGTACAAAGCATGTTACAACTAATAAATAAAGGATGTTTCCAAGACTAAAAAATATCAATCAATCAACATTCAATGGATTAAATAAAAAGACATCATAAACAGTTATAGAATAAAATGACCTTGTGCAATGCCAAAGTATCCACATGAGATAGGACCGTAAATGTTCATAACTTCATAGGAATACACTAATCATAGTGTATGATTGTTGACAGATTTCACAGCAAAGTCATAAGTATGTACAATATGATCTTCTATTGATTATTTGTACAAACAAAATAATTCAGTTCTATATATTTGTTCTTAACTATTGCAACGATTTAAAAAAATACAGAAAGAACATTAGCTTATTATATCAAACGGCGGTTTTTTGACGCTTTGGTCCAACTTTGAGCATGTTTTTGTTTTTTGTTAAACAGATGTTCCATCTAGTTCCATATCACGAAGAACATCTATAATCAATTATAGACAACAGACATTAGTTTGGTCGTACAACATTGCTCTTGTTGTAGCGCTCTCCTCGAGTGCGGGAGGTCGTGGTTTCGAACAACAACTGGGTCAAACCAAAGACTTGAACATTTTGTTGTTGCTGCTTCTCCGCTATGAACGCAGAATTTAAGATTACGAGTAACTCTGGTCGGCTCGGGGGTAACATGTCTTCCTGTAGATAGTTACCTTGCTACGAGTAACTCGGACTGGTCGGCTTGGAGTCAGAATAATGTGTCCGGTGTAGGGTAACATGTCTTCCTGCAGACAGTTACCTTACATGTTGATATAGTACAAATCAGGGTTAATATGCATACCACAAAAACGTTAACCTAGAAAATATCATGGTTTTCAGATATTGCAGAGATTTATGATTTGATGGGGTTTCTCAATGACAATTAGACCATATCTCCTCATGCTATGACATTACTATAAACAAAGATTTGTGAATGAAATTTCATATTTGTTTAAGCATGAGAATAGAAATGCAAAATGAAATGTGACAAATATTAGTTTTGAAGGTTTATTGGATTTGGGAATGGTCGCCAAACCGCCATTAATATCCGTTAGCTTAAATACCATAAAATCAAACATGAAAGCACTTTTAAGAATAATAAGTTAAGCAAATCTATATCAAATTAGCCATTTATGCAAATAGCATAATAAAAGACCAAGAGTTATGATTTTTATTGTTTTTATATTAATGAAAGCGTTAGTAAATGGCTGTAATTTTGAGGAATTGTAGAATTATATCTAACTTAAACATCACACAAAGCGCTATAAATGTTACATGTGACCGAGGCGTGTCGCCAATATTGACAAAAACTTCCTGTTTGACATCAAACAACATACCAAAGTATTTATTTTTCTAAATCATTTTTGTTTGAAAATGCGTGTTCCCTGAATTTAGAAGGACAAGTGGGCTAATATTATGTGTATTGTTATTATCAGATTTGATGATTAAGGCAGTATGTTTTTATATATATATATATATATATATATATATATATATATACCAACTAGACATACATATTTACCAAATATCCATCTGTTTTACCTAAAAACCCATGTGTATATATCAACTATGCATGTGTTTATACCCCAAAACCCATATGTGTATACTCAAAAACACACGTGTTTATACCCAAAAACCCATGTTTATATACAAAAATATACATGTATATATACAAAATATACATCTATTTATACAAAATGTACATGTGTATATACCGAATATACCTAAAAAAAAATTTTTTTAAATATACATATAAAACGTTCACACCCGCTGCATTTGTTTGCACCTGTCCTAAGTCAGGAACCTGATGTTCAGTGGTTGTCGTTTGTTGATGTGGTTCATAAGTGTTTCTCGTTTTCTATATAGATTAGACCGTTGGTTTTCCTGTTTGAATGGTTTTACACTAGTAATTTTGGGGCCCTTTATAGCTTGTTGTTCGGTGTGAGCCAAGTCTACGTGTTGAAGGCCGTACTTTGACCTATAATGGTTTACTTTTACAAATTGTGACTTGGATTGAGAGTTGTCTCATTGGTACTCATACCACATATTCCTATATCTATCTATTTATACAAAATATATATGTATATATTCCACAAATGATTTGAAGTTACAAGTCAAGATTCGTTTCTAAACCACAGATAGGTTGAAGCGGCTTGTCGGAGGTGAAATTTTAAACTGAAACAGATTCTTACTAGTTAAACAGTTCTACTTAATTCTGGTGATACGAAAAATCAATTGTTTCATTCATATGTCATGCTACCAGAGACCATGTGTGTCAGGGGTATGAGGAGGACTTAGAATGTTGTGTGAAAAATCAAGTAAAAAAGAACCCACTTCCTCTTTACATTTTTTTATTTACCAAAAAAAGGCCCCGTCCAAATGAGTGCTATCTCCGTCACTAGTGGGTAACTACAGAACATATCACTAGTAGGTAACTACAGAACATATCACTAGTAGGTAACTACAGAACATATCACTAGTGGGGACATGTAACTACAGAACATATCACTAGTAGGTAACTACAGAACATATCACTAGTGGGGACATGTAACTACAGAACATATCACTAGTAGGTAACTACAGAACATATCACTAGTGGGGACATGTAACTACAGAACATATCACTAGTGGGGACATGTAACTACAGAACATATCACTAGTGGGGACATGTAACTACAGAACATATCACTAGTGGGGACATGTAACTACAGAACATATATGGTTAATATTGTTGTTGCTGTCTTATTGATGTCTCATCAAATACGTATGCTAACGCTAAACTAGTTTAAATGTTATATGACACTAATACAACAAGATAAAAAAAATAGCTACTCAAAAATAAAATCATATTAGAACCATTCACGATAGTTTCAGTATATTGACTGTCGATTTAGTATTTTGTAATCTCGTTCTTACGCTAGGTTTAACGAATAGAGGAAGTTGGAAGTTCTCAGATTGATTAATCTCAATACTATCATATTTGTCATGCAATTCAATGTATTATTTAAGTAAATATTATCAAATTTATTACGGATTATAGGTTATCAGAGATAACAGCATGGTAATCCTGTTCTTAAAAGATTACTAATCTGTTGAATATTTGACGGTTTGTGTTTATGTGCTCCCTGTATATCCATTTCAAATATAATATTCTGATATGAATAATGAGGGGTTTTATGTTATTATGCGGATTATCTCTTTAATTTGTTATAATTAGTCACATGACAGTTAATAATTAAATGAAAAAAATGACTTGTTCAGATTTATTACTTTCGGGTTAATCAAGTATGTTCCTGTATTATGAAGGAATTGCAAAAATACGGAAATACGACAAAAAAACGAATTTAATCTGCAATCATATATTATATTTCTGGAAAACTGCAGATAAAACAATACAATATCAGTTTTATATATGAAGGGACCATAGAACAAACGGCAAAACTGCAAAACCGTCTATTCTGTTGACTTACAAGCCAGTGATAATTTGATACTAGAAAATAAGATGTGAAAAAAGTTAATCGATGTTAAAAGCTCGTCAATCCGTCTTGTCGGAATACCCAAACAAAAAGAAAGAACAAGCTGTTAGAATATCATTGACTCCAAAAGCAGCTAGACCGTATGCGTCGATAGGATGAGCGTCTCCTGCTAGAGTCACCCAATTTAACCAATCAATTTCGAGAACGTATGTTATAGTAGCCTTGTTCAACCAATCAACATCAAGAACGTGTGTACACGTAGCCCTGATTAACTAATCAACAAACAAAAACATTTAAATAAATGAAACTTTTGATAAATGAGAAATACATTTGGACCATTTTGAGTCCAAAATGCATGTCCATGAATTTGCATTACAATAGACTATTTTCCGGTTACCGACTTCTGACTCCGGAGTTTATATTTTTTCGACAGGTTACCTACTCAGCGGTAGGACATCCTGGTACTCGGTCAAGTAAGAGCAAGTTAATAAAGTAAAATCAAGATTCCAATCGGTACAATTTTGGGGGGAAATTAAATGCTATAAGTTTTATTATACACGAAAACATCATCAGGAAACAGTACCACATCTTCTTAATTTTATAGGGGGCCTCGGTGGCCGAGTGGTCTAAGTAGTTACTACTGTAATCACTAGCCAGTCAACACTGAGGTTGTGAGTTCGAACCCCGCTCGGGCGGGTGCACTCGACTCCAATCTTAATTGACTAGGATTGTCAGTTTTCCTATCGAAGGTCGGTGGTTTTCTCCGGGCACTCCGGCTTCCTCCACCAATAAAAACTGGCCGCCACGAAATAGCCCAAAAGCGGTGCTTAAAAGTGGCGTTAAAACACCAAAAATCAATCAATCAATCTTAATTTTATATGTAGATAATATACGACCTTCAAAGATTTGCATGGTCCAATAAAGTACGAACAAAAAACTGACACAATGTAGAATCTTTCAGTATGCAATAATGAGTAAAAGATGATCGAAAAGTACGAATACAATAATTAAAAACTATCCCTTATTAAACAGATCTATTACAAAACTATCCCTTATTAAACAGATCTATCACAAAAAAGGAAAGAATATTCATTAAAAAGGAATGAAAAACTGTATTTCATATTATAAAAAATACATGACGACGTCATAGAATCATCTTGTAAAGTAAGAAAAAAAATGAAAAAATAAAAACAAAACAAAAATATCACATGTTACATAGAAACCAAAAAGAGTGAGAAACACAAATCCCAAAACATGGATTGAACTCCGATGCTCTAGAAGGGTAAGCAACAGTTACTGCTCCACATGTGTCACCAATCTTATTGTAATTTGTAACAAATAAAGGAGTTGGATCATATTGATTAACATCTATAAGACAGCAATATTAATCCACCTACCAAAAAAAAAAAACATAAGAAAAATACAAGAATTTTGATTATCTGTATCATAGATAACTTTAAGAAATTAACTCCGTAAGTGATAGTATTATTTTAAACTATGCATACAACTGCTTTGCTATCTAGCGCTTATTCAAAACTATTTCGATTTTTACCTCTGCTGTCGGGTGTCCTAGGCAGCTTCCCAGAGAGGCGCTTGCCACAAGTGTTGTTGTTTACAATAGTCAGACAGTTTCATCTTAATTTTTGTATAAGCTTGTTAGCAATCTGTTTATTTTGGTTGTTGCATTGCTGTATGTTTTATATGGGCATGATGCTTTGTTTTATTTGTTTTGTATACTGTTTTATCTTCGAAAAAAGCTAAAAAAAAAAAAAAAAGTTCATCGATGTTTTATACTATGCCGAATTAAAATAAAGTTGTCTGTGTTACATCCACCCAAAATTGAATTGAGAAAATGTCAATAAAATAATTAACTTCCAGTTTGGTATATTTGTGACGTTATTAATCTGCGATGGTGTGAGTGGATATCGAAATGATTTAATATTTCAAGTTAAACAGTTAATTCAAATATCCTAAATCTGCATTGTCAAGAATAATCCTGAAATGAAAAAAAATTTAAGGGTGTGGGTGTGGGTGGGGTCTTCGTTTCTGAACTTATTAATTCTGTATGCCATTTTTCTCTTTTATTTGTTTTTTTTTTTTTTTTTTGAGGGGGTTGCCCTTATTCTCTTTTCTAGATTTGTTTGCCTTTCTTTATTTTTTAACCTTTATTCTCTATTTCCCCTATTATTCTCTTTTCTTTAAACCCCATCCATACCCTCAGATGCAACTCTTGATTAAAAATTGAAAAGAAAAATATGATAAGAAACTTCAACGAAGATTTGTCACTATCAATTGAAGTATAAAAGGAATAGCCTAAATTTTGCATCGTAATTTTATTGATAATCTTAAAACGCAAACGGCTCGTATAACTGACTAGACCTTTTTGCTCCAGAAAGCTAATTTAATTTGTGACAAAAATCTTACTACTACATTTAATTGAATCGTTCAATTGTACGGCAAATCTTCTCCGTTAGCTGTAATAATTATGTTTCGTTCGATGAGGGTGTTAAACTCACTAACTAAATGTATTAAAAACATAATTGCAAATTCTGATATATTTCATCACTTGGGTTATTACAAACTACTTTAGAAATTATTATGTTGTTATAGAAATATAGTTTGAAATACACTTTAATTTTTATTTAAGTATTTTATAGAACAAAAAAATAGCACTAAACACTACAGCGGAGATTTTATTTGTTTATTCCAGTTAACTTAACACTGGTAAACCTGATTTAGAGATTTAAGTAATTCGTCAAAACGATTTATACAATATTAATGGTGTGATGTGTTTACTCTCCGCGTGGGAACTATTTTTTCAATATTAATGGTGTGATGTGTTTACTCTCCGCGTGTTAATCTATTTGTAGTGCAATCGTGTAAATGAAAATTGAGAAGTGTTGTATTTGAAACAGCAATCAACACAATCTAAAAGTGCAATCGCTGAACTATAAAATTATTGAAACAGAGAATACCTTTCAATACATCGAAACAAAGACTGTGTGAAGTATGTAATACTATTGAGGATGATGCTCATTTCTTCTTTCATTTTTAACTTAACGTTAATCCGGAAAATTCCTTTTGTTAAATTCAGCAAATTTCACCTAAACATACTCAGCAACACTGACCAATCAACACCTGATCAATAAGGACTATTGGGCTTATTCTAGATTGGCCATTAGAACTGAGAAGGGATTATTTTATCGTACATGTTTCATTTTTTATTTCTTTATTTTACATAACGGTTAATAACTGGTCTAAAGTTTGCATCAATAAAGGAATTAATTGTTTTTTTTCTTGATTTCGTTTTAAATATCAGTTTTAATATCATTGTCTAATCAAAAGTCTATTCACATGAATGAAGCCTACGAATGTCTAATTATGAGTTATTTGACTGTTGAGAGCACATCATCAAATGGTAATGGTTCTTCTGATACTACTTGATCGACACTTATAAAGAAACGCACTGCAGATCATGATAGAGTAAACTCCCTTTACGGAATGTTCAAAGCACATTATTTTTTTTAAAATTTATATCAATACCTATGAGTGCAACTTAAAGTCGAATTCATTGTTTGCACTGTAGAAAAAAAAACTTCAATAAAATTGATTTTAGGCTTTCCAACCATATATCACATTTTGTATATTTTTGCACGCAAGAAACATCTGTGGAAAATATACACAATTATATGTGCTAGATAAATAATACATTAAATGAATATGATTGCAATAGAGATGTAACATACATGTCTTTACTATCTATCAACACCAAATACAATAGTTAATAGTTCCAATGGGATTCCAACTTGAGCAGTCATATAGGATAAGTCATTTAGGTGTTAATGAACAGTCCATACAGATTCATAGAAGAGAAAGAATAAATGCTGCTTATAAAGGTGTAATGGGACAAAACGAAATGTAAGGTTAAGGAAGTTCTCTGGTCAGTTTCAGTATAACAATGTTCCAAGATACCTGTTAGATATTGATATACATTTGAAAAAGAAGAAATAAATGTTTGATAAATAGAATGTTAACACACTGCTCAGCACTAGACTAAAACACTTTGATGGATTATTAACGCCCCGACAAGGTAACAGTGTACACCATTACTTATTATTAAATCTCCTTTGTTACGATCTTAAATTAACAAGAACGAGAAACAAAATGTTGACAAATGACATTTGGTGGTTGATATTATTAATGATGTTAACAGTTGCCAATGTGTTAATCGACAAAATGGTGCTTCCTATAACAGTAGTGAAACGGTTGATTGGTGTTTAATATAGCAGTAGTAAAACGGTTGATTGATGTTTTATATAAAAAGAGTTAAACGGTTGATTGGTCTTTTATACAGCAGTAGCAAAACGGTTGATGCATGGTGTTTTCTATATCAGTAGTAAAACTGGTTATTGGTGTTTTATATAACAGTAGTAAAGCGGATGGTTGGAGTTTTATATAGCAGTAGTAAAACGGTTGTTTTGTATTTTTCTATAACAGTAGTAAAACGGTTGATTGGTGTTTTATATAACAGTAGTAAAACGGTTGATTGGTGTTTTATATAGCAGTAGTAAAACGGTTGATTGGTGTTTTTCTAATACAGTAGTAAACCGGTTGGTTGGTGGTTTATACAGCAGTAGTAAAACGGTTGATTGGTGTTTTATATAACAGTAGTAAAACGGTTGATTGGTGGTTTATACAGCAGTAGTAAAACGGTTGATTGGTGTTTTATACAGCAGTAGTAAAACGGTTGATTGGTGTTTTATACGACAGTAATAAAACGGTTGATTGGTGTTTTATACAACAGTAGTAAAACGGTTGATTGGTGTTTTTCTGTAACAGTAGTAAAACGGTTGGTTGGTGTTTTCTATAGCAGTAGTAAAACGGTTGATTGGTGTATTCTATAGCAGTAGTAATTTATTAAAAAAGACAGTCATTTACTATTTTCTCGATTAACATTTTCATTTTCTTTTATCTTAGACCGCTTCAAATCTTTATAAAGGCAGAAAATACCTAGTAGACCGTTAAAATACAATAACAGATAAAATGTGGTTTAACAAGGAAATAATAGAAACTTTAGCGTTAATCTCTAAAATAAAGTATAAAAAACATCACAATTAATGAAACAAAACATATTAAATGACAACATTAGCTGTTGGTATTAAATGACAAACTTAGCTGTCGGTATTAAATGATTATCTTGCTCGTGGCTTTTTCCTCTTCTAGTTAGCCATTGCACATCTAATTACATATCTGGGATAGTGTTCCATTTCCTAATTCTCTCATTCTTGTGCTTATTAATGGAATGACAAAATTACGTGCTAATAGATACTTGAAAAACACATTACCGTCTTTCTTTGGCCCTTCCTATGTCAGCCATAAATATGAAGATACACCCAAACTTTGATATTTAAACAATGATTTGATTAGCTATATAACGTTTCAATGGTAAAGATTGTCTTGAATCTGGTGACATTTGACGTGCTACAATTGATACGGGATCGATTCCGATAATTTAAATTATTTTGTAAGTTATGTTATGAATAGGAACTTTTGAATTATTATTAAAATTGAATTGAGCATCACTTTGCAAAAAATATTACCGTGACAGTTGAAGGAGGTAATATAGTGTGAATTTCTTAAATGGTTTTAAGATAAATAATGATATAAGTGTAAAAGGCTTTCGATTCATGAAAGTTATCATGAGCTTCAAAAAATTGTACTTATTCACTATTAAATATTTGTTATATGCTTTGGTTTCTCAATGAAACAACTAACCACCAAAGATCAAATGAAGTTGAAGTAAGCAAAAAGGTCAATGTATGGCCCTCAACAAGCAAAACTCATATTGTATAGAAAAGTATAAAAGGCTCTGACATGCCAAAATGTTAAAAACCAACAGCATGATAAAACCAACAAACGGAACACAACTATGACAGACAAGTACTATTACTGAATTACACGTTTCTGACTTGGCACAGGCATATATAGAATGGGGCGGGGTTAAATGTGTAACTGTATTATTAACAACCTTTCATTTAGTAAGTAGGAATTCAATTTCATTCGATAGAAATTCATAAACAAAACAAATGAAATAAAATAACGGGTTAAATTAAAAACAAAATAGACATTAACAATTTTTATTCCAAAACATCGATATTTATGGCCGAATTTTTATAGGTAGGTAGGTAAACTGTAAACAAACATAATTTAGTTCTTGGCCTTAGTTGTAAGGATGAGTGATTGAGATCTGTAAACAAACACAATTTAGTTCTTGGCCTTAATAGTAAGGATGAGTGATGGAGATTTTAAATAACCTTCCACATACAGAATAAAACTTATTAACTACAAGCACCTCAGCAGGAGGTGGGTTTATATAAGTTCTTCTTGTTTCCGAATCCCTGTATTTCTATTGTATAATTGTAATTTTTGCACTTTTAAAAAATAAAATATTGTTTAAACTAAGTACCCTCAACCAAAAGTCCCTTAGTCGATATGCGATCTGAGCTAATTTTTTTTTCAACATTCATTGAAAAAGACCATCAGGTCAAACTGTTTGTCCTTAAGAAAAGGTTAACAGAATTTGAATACCCTTAATAAATGCTTTGAAATAGTGAATACCGTAAACAGCTTCAAAGGAATACGGAAAAAAAGACATCTCTGTACATTACTGTACCCACCCAGAGTTTATAATTCCGTTGCTAGATAGACTCTTACTTTCAAGTTAAGATTGGAATATTTGCAATATTGATCAAATTAAATGTCATGTAAACGTTTATGAAAATAGGATAGAAATTCAACGAGATTAACCCAGAAAAGAAATATATACAAGAAATATTCAATCTAGAAAAAGATTTAATGCATTTAAAGTTAATGCCATAGGCAGATTATTTAAGTCGTTTGATTTGTCAGGGTTAGGCTCCGATAACCAAAATGGTAGTTGTAAAATAAATAACATCAGGGTATTTTCTTGCATTAATGATCGTGCAAATGTTCACTGCAAATTACGAAGCCAATTTCCCAACTTCGTACTAGAAATCTAGCGACAAAAATTTCAAAAAGTAAATAAATAAAGTTTGTTAAGTTCTTAAACATATGTTAATAGATAAAGTTAATTGGTTGTATTTTACGTAAGGTAGCATTATGAGTTACTGGAACTAATTCCTGTGCGTCATAGCAATAGAATATATCACGTTTATATGCAAGCTTTTTGCACGAAACATCCTAGAAAATCGGACACCAAAAGATATTTATTCCTGAGTATGCAAAGCTAACCGCTTTTAATTTTTTCACAGTCTAGCTTGAATATTTGATGAACTGTACAACCTCCTTGATGAAACAAATTAAAACCATAAAAATAGTTATGAATGTATTAATTTAGTCACAAAATGTATTCCAGTATAAAAGTCAATGATGAAAATTTCTTTAGTCGTTAGTTCAATTGAAAATAAATACCAAATCCTTACAGATAATTTGCCGATCATACTATATACATATAGTTCTTGTAAAGGTTACCTAGTGACATGCATGATCAAGATTTTTATATAAATAAATAAATACTATACACAAGAAATTTGTATTTAAGTTTGACATTTAATTAATTTTTTTTCTTACAAACTTCGTAAGTTATTTTTTTACATCTAATAATTTTTACTATACTAAATGCTCTTAAAAGTCAAATAAAAACATGATTTGGATTAATGACGAAATACAGTGCATTGTAAACATTGAAACATCGAAATAAACGCAATTGTAATCTACAAAAAGTGATTGAAACCATATTCAGTCAAATAATTAGATGTAGCAGATCATTCAAAACAATTTCTATAATACAGACAGAAAATAGAAACTAAAAAATGAGTTCACAAAAAGTGCAGAGAAAACTTACGATAGAGCATAACGAACCTTACCAGAACCGGGTGTAAAACTAACGATAGAGCATAACGAGCCTTACCAGAATAGGCGTAAAACTGACGATAGAGCATAATGAACCTTACCAGAACAGGCGTAAAACTGACGATAGAGCATAATGAACCTTACCAGAACAGGCGTAAAACTGACGATAGAGCATAACGAACCTTACCAGAACAGGGTGTAAAACTGACGATTGAGCATCATGAACCTTACCAGAACAGGGTGTAAAACTGACGATTGAGCATAATGAACCTTACCAGAACCGGCGTAAAACTGACGATAGAGCATAACGAGCCTTACCAGAACAGGCGTAAAACTGACGATAGAGCATAATGAACCTTACCAGAACCGGCGTAAAACTGACGATAGAGCATAACGAACCTTACCAGAACAGGGTGTAAAACTGACGATTGAGCATAATGAACCTTACCAGAACAGGGTGTAAAACTGACGATTGAGCATAATGAACCTTACCAGAACCGGCGTAAAACTGACGATAGAGCATAACGAACCTTACCAGAACAGGGTGTAAAACTTACGATTGAGCATAATGAACCTTACCAGAACCGGCGTAAAACTGACGATAGAGCATAACGAACCTTACCAGAACAGGGTGTAAAACTTACGATAGAGCATAACAAACCTTACCAGAACCGGCGTAAAACTGACGATTGAGCATAATGAACCTTACCAGAACCGGCGTAAAACTGACGATAGAGCATAATGAACCTTACCAGAACAGGGTGTAAAACTGACGATTGAGCATAATGAACCTTACCAGAACCGGCGTAAAACTGACGATTGAGCATAACGAACCTTACCAGAACCGGCGTAAAACTGACGATTGAGCATAATGAACCTTACCAGAACCGGATGTAAAACTGACGATAGAGCATAACGAACCTTACCAGAACCGGCGTAAAACTGACGATTGAGCATAATGAACCTTACCAGAACCGGATGTAAAACAAAGGACAAGCGTTCTTGCTATACTAGTGATGCCCGGATGTAATTGTTACAGGTATGTTCGTTTTAAAACATCTCGATACTTTATTTATTTCCTTATGTCTATCTTGTACAGCTTTAGTTACACATTTGCATGTTGCATGATGATTTGTGGTATTATTTTTCCAAAAATGTGTCCTTTAAATACAATTATAATCTATTAAAATAATCCAGTCATATGTATACTTTCAAAGCTAAAATTTGGCAATGATGAGCCCTTTTTTTAACTTTTGACAAATGTTAAGTTGATCTGACATGTTGAAGTGGTACCAAAAATCGTATAAAACGTATTGCATATACCTATATTAAGCTAACTTAAATGTTTTTCACTGAGTACACACCGAAGGAGACTAGCTGTAAATGTCTCTGTATGTACTTACCTTGTGACTTGTCGTTTAAGTCCACACTGTTAGAAAGTCCTAAATTAAAAAACCAAATAAGAAGTGTCCATGATATTAGAACAAATTTGTCACGTAAAAGAAAGAAATGCATGCTTGGTCAGTCCGGTGTTGTTTCTAAAGTTAAAATACCTCTCTAACATTTTATCACTGAAAGTAGGAGGACCAGTCATCTAGGATTGCAGAATTAACCAATCAGAATTAACGTTATTGGGAATATGTAGTTCTGTATTGATTGATTTAATTGGAAGACAGCATGAAACCGATCTAACTCAGGGTTAGAAAAACGTTTAATTAATATCACAGACCTTGTGGGATTGATAAAATAATGAGTCTTAACGAGTGTTTATGTAAAGTCTCAACTTTCAAACATTTATACAAACTAATATCAACCTTTTGAACGCCACCAATTCTTAGAAGCTATAATAACATTAACACGAACCTTTAGATATTTTCCCAATATGCCACATACTCATATTACTTAATTATAAACATTGTATACGATTTTTAATATGTATTTATCAATCATATTGACTCTTTGTTGGCTTTATAGTTGTTTGAAAACTTTGATGAATGCCTGTTAACTAGAATAAAAGTATTCAAATGAATATATTTCTATTGCAAATATACCGTATATACTGATCTATAACTTGGATATTGATTTTGTTTTATGTTCCTTTAAGGAACAAACATATTTAGCAATAATTCAAAAGGCAAAAATTGTGAGATGAGCAACAGGTTTAACCATGCGTTAATTTTTTACGATGCGTGATCATATTTTAACGACAGCGGTTTACTTAACAAGTTGAAAAACCGGCCATAGTTGTTTATCTGTTTTCTAGAATAATACATTGTACATAAGGCGTATACATTGTACATAAGGCGTATACATTGTACATAAGGCGTATACATTGTACATAAGGAATGGTCGTATACATTGTACATAAGGAATGGTCGTATACATTGTACATAAGGAATGGTCGTATACATTGTACATAAGGAATGGTCGTATACATTGTACATAAGGAATGGTCGTATACATTGTACATAAGGCGTATACATTGTACATAAGGCGTATACATTGTACATAAGGCGTATACATTGTACATAAGGCGTATACATTGTACATAAGGCGTATACATTGTACATAAGGCGTATACATTGTACATAAGGATACATTGTATAAGGCGTATACATTGTATAAGGCGTATACATTGTACATAAGGAATGGTCGTATACATTGTACATAAGGAATGGCCGTATACATTGTACATAAGGAATGGTCGTATACATTGTACATAAGGAATGGTCGTATACATTGTACATAAGGAATGGTCGTATACATTGTACATAAGGAATGGTCGTATACATTGTACATAAGGAATGGCCGTATACATTGTACATAAGGAATGGTCGTATACATTGTACATAAGGAATGGTCGTATACATTGTACATAAGGAATGGTCGTATACATTGTACATAAGGAATGGTCGTATACATTGTACATAAGGAATGGTCGTATACATTGTACATAAGGAATGGCCGTATACATTGTACATAAGGAATGGTCGTATACATTGTACATAAGGAATGGTCGTATACATTGTACATAAGGAATGGTCGTATACATTGTACATAAGGAATGGTCGTATACATTGTACATAAGGAATGGTCGTATACATTGTACATAAGGCGTATACATTGTACATAAGGAATGGTCGTATACATTGTACATAAGGCGTATACATTGTACATAAGGCGTATACATTGTACATAAGGAATGGTCGTATACATTGTACATAAGGAATGGTCGTATACATTGTACATAAGGAATGGTCGTATACATTGTACATAAGGAATGGTCGTATGCATTGTACATAAGGAATGGTCGTATGCATTGTACATAAGGAATGGTCGTATGCATTGTACATAAGGAATGGTCGTATGCATTGTACATAAGGAATGGTCGTATACATTGTACATAAGGAATGGTCGTATACATTGTACATAAGGAATGGTCGTATACATTGTACATAAGGAATGGCCGTATACATTGTACATAAGGAATGGCCGTATACATTGTACATAAGGAATGGTCGTATACATTGTACATAAGGAATGGTCGTATACATTGTACATAAGGAATGGTCGTATACATTGTACATAAGGAATGGTCGTATACATTGTACATAAGGAATGGTCGTATACATTGTACATAAGGAATGGCCGTATACATTGTACATAAGGAATGGTCGTATACATTGTACATAAGGAATGGCCGTATACATTGTACATAAGGAATGGTCGTATACATTGTACATAAGGCGTATACATTGTACATAAGGAATGGTCGTATACATTGTACATAAGGCGTATACATTGTACATAAGGAATGGCCGTATACATTGTACATAAGGAATGGTCGTATACATTGTACATAAGGAATGGTCGTATACATTGTACATAAGGAATGGTCGTATACATTGTACATAAGGAATGGTTGTATACATGGATGTGGATGTCGAACCCATCTTAGACAACGTTAACGTCACATACCGTACTATTGCATATGTTTTGAACCCCTTTCACCAAAAAAAAAAAAATAAATAACGATACAACATATACAAATTAAATTCAACAAAACAAAAAGCAATTCAATCCATTGTTGAAGGTTATAAATGTCAGAAGTTTGATCAGTATCGTAGCGACTCTTCTATTATCTATGTTCTTTTCGGGGGGAAAAATAAAAGATAATTCCTTTTAACTCTGAGATATTATATATGACGCAAAAGCGCGGCAACAATGCTTTTCCTTTGAGATTTCACCGGGTAGTACATGTCTCATATTACATATCAAATGTTGGTCTCCAGTGGAAAGTTTTCTCATTGGCAGTCATACCACATTTATTGTTATAAGCGTTCTTGGTGTTTTACACTTTTCTCATTGACTCAGTAGTATTATGTCTAATGTATACCAAACTGAAACTATACTTGATATCTTAGATCGATCATTGTGTCTTGTACACTGTATTTATACGATATATCAGAGTACAACTACATTACATATGCAATATCATTGTGTCTCTTACACTGTATCAGATTATAAGAACACTATATATGTACGATCATTGTGTCTTGTTCATTATATTTATGCAGTGTATCAAATTATAGCAACACAACACTTATTAGATGATTGTGGCTCGACACTGTATTAATTTTATGGTGTATCAGATTTTAGCAACATTACATATAGTATAAGATTGTGTTTTGTTCACTGTATTTGTACTCATATGCATATACCTGCACTGCAAATGTTAGATGAGTGTGTCTTGTGTATACACAGTGTTTGTACGTAAACGGTTACAACTCCACTACATGTATATGTTAGCTCATTAAGTGTTTTACACTTCATGTATGGAGTGTATCAGATTATATCTACTCTTCGAATGTTAATATATTATGTCTTATTCTTACAAGATTATAAATACACATCAAATAGTAGCGTATTGTGTCTTGTACTTACAAGATTATAAATACAATTCTAAAATTGGCGCATTTTGTCTTGTTCTCACAAGATTATAACTATACTCCAAATATTATTGTATTGTGTCGTGTTCTTATAAGATTATAACTACACATCAAATATTAGCGTATTGTGTCTTTTACTTACAAGGTTATAATTACACTTCTAATATTGACGTCTTATGTCTTGTTCTTACAAGATTATAACTACACTTCAAATATTAGCGCATTGTCTCTTGTTCTTACAAGATTACAACTCACTATATATCAAGACAATTGAGTGTTTTACGCTTTATGTATACAGTATGTCTGATTATACTACTAGTATACGATTTATGTTACAGAATTGTGTCTTGTAAACTATATTTGCATGGTGTATCAAAATATAACTTCACTACTTATGTAAGATCATTGAGTCCTGTACACTGTATTTCTACGGTATATCAGAGTATAACCACAGCACAGATGTTATAGCATTTTATCTTATACAGTGTATTTGTACGGTGTATCATGTGTGACATGTGTTAGAGCATTGTGTCCTGTACGCTGTATTTATACGATGTTACAGAGTATAACAACAGAACATATGTTAGAGCATTTTATCTTATAAGCTGTATTTATACGGTGTATCAGACTGAGTTTAACCACAGAACATATGGTAGAGCATTTTATACTGTACACTGTGTTTATACGTTGTATCAGACTGAGTTTAACCACACAACATATGTTAGAGAATTGTATACTGTATACTGTATTTATACGGTGTATCAGACTGAGTTTAACCACACAACATGTGTTAGAGAGTATACAGTGTACACTGTATTCATGGTATTTATACGTTGTATCATACTGAGTTTAACCACACAACATATGTTAGAGAATTTTATACTGTACACTGTATGTATACGGTGTATCAGACTGAGTTTAACCACACAACATATTTTTGAGAATTTTATACTGTACACTGTATTTATACGGTGTATCAGACTGAGTTTAACCACACAACATATGTTAGAGAATTTTATACTGTACACTGTATTTATACGGTGTATCAGACTGAGTTTTACCACACAATATAAGTTTGAGCATTTTATCCTGTACACTGTATTTATACAGTGTATCAGACTGAGTTTTACCACACAACATATGTTAGAGAATTTCACACTGTACACTGTATTCATACGTTGTATCAAAGTATAACAACAATACTTATATGTTATATATCAGTGTGTCTTGTAAAACTCATATCAAATACCAGGCGTTTAATTGTGTATGCAAGACGCACGTTTTTTCTTCACAAGATTCATCAGTGGAGCTCTAATTAAACTCGTTGGTTTGCCAAATCCATTAGGAATTTGAAGAACATTTAAAATAAAATTATCCAAAACGTTTTTGCCAGATCTGGCCAAGGCAATCCATGCACGGGGGAGAAAAACCTTACTGTTTCGAATACAAGTATACTGTTTTTGTATTCGGCATAAAGATCGGACTAAAATGGTTGGATTACTTAAATTTTCTGTATTTCATTAATTTACTATCAGCGTATAGCCGTTGATGAAAGATATTTTGTAGTAGTCTTTAAGATTAATTCTCAACTTGTTAACACACGAGTTGAGGTACAGCATGACGTATAACTTGTTAACACACGGGATGACATACAACATGACGTATAACTTGTTAACACACGGGGTGACGTACTGCATGACGTACAACTTGTTAACACGAGGGGGACGTACAACATGACGTATAACTTGTAAACACATGGGATGACGTACAGCATGACGTTTAACTTTTAAACACAAGAGGGACGAACAGCATGACGTATAACTTGTTAACACACGGAGTGACGTACAACATGACGTATAACTTATTAACACACGGAGTGACGTACAACATGACGTATAACTTGTTAACTCACGGAGTGACGTACAACATGGCGTATAACTTGTTAACACACGGGGTGACGTACAGCATGATAAATAACTTGTTAACACACGGAGAGACCTACAGTATGACGTATGACTTGTTAACACACGGGATGACATACAGCATGACGTATTACTTATTAACACACGGGATGACGTACACTTTGACGTAATACTTGTTAACACACGGGATGACATACAGCATGACGTATAACTTGTAAACACAAGAGGGACGTACAGCATATAGTATAACTTGTTAACACACGGAGTGACGTACAACATGACGTATAACTTGTTAACACACGGGATGACGTACAACATGGCGTATAACTTGTTAACACAAGGGTGATGTACAGCATGATAAATAACTTGTTAACACAAGGAGTGACGTATAGTATGACGTTTAACTTGTAAACACACGGGATGAGTTACAACATGACGTATAACTTGTTAACACACGGAGTGACGTACAACATGACGTATAACTTGTTAACACACGGGATGACGTACACTTTGACGTATTACTTGTTATCACACGGGATGACGTACACTTTGACGTATTACGTGTTAACACATGGGATGACGTACAACATGACGTAAAACTTGTAAACACAAAGGGGACGTACAGCATGACATATAACTTGTTAACACACGGGTGACGTACAACATGACGTATAAAATGTTAACACACGGGATGACGTACAACATGACGTATAACTTGTTAACACACGGAGTGACGTACAACATGACGTATAACTTGTTAACACACGGGATGACGTACATGACGTATTACTTATTAACACACGGAGTGACGTACAACATGACGTATAACTTGTTAACACACAGGATGACGTACAACATGACGTATTACTTATTAACACACGGGATGACGTACACTTTGACGTAATACTTGTTAACACATGGGATGACGTACAACATGACGTAAAACTTGTAAACACAAGGGGGACGTACAGCATGACGTATAACTTGTTAACACACGGAGTGACGTACAACATGACGTATAACTTGTTAACACAAGGGGTGATGTACAGCATGATAAATAACTTGTTAACACAAGGAGTGACGTATAGTATGACGTTTAACTTGTAAACACACGGGATGAGTTACAACATGACGTATAACTTGTTAACACACGGAGTGACGTACAACATGACGTATAACTTGTTAACACACGAAGTGACATACAGCATGGCTCATAACTTGTTAACACAAGGAGATGTACAACATGACGTATAACTTGTTAACACAGGGGCTGACGTACAGCATGTCGTATAACTTGTAAACACACGGGGAGTGACGTACAGCATGGCGTATAACTTGTTGTCACAAGGGGATGTACGCTTTGACGTATTACTTGTAAACACACGGAGTGATAAACAACATGACGTATAACTTGTTAACACAAGGGGGACGTACAACATGACGTATAACTTGTAAACACACGGGCTGACGTTCAGCATGTCGTATAAATTGTAAACACACGGGGTGACGTATAGCATGACGTATAACTTGTTAACACACGGGATGACGTATAACTTGTTAACACACGGGGTGACGTAAAGCATGGCGTATTAATTGTTAACACACAGGGTGACGTACAGCATGGCGTATAACTTGTTATCACAAGGGGGGACGTACAGCATGACGTATTACTTGTTAACACACGGGGTGAGTACAAAATGACGTATAACTTGTTAACACACGGGATGACGTATAACTTGTTAACACACGGGATGACGTACAACATGACGTATAACTTGTTAACACATGGGGTGACGTACTGCATGACGTATAAATTGTTAACACAAGGGGGACGTACAACATGACGTATAACTTGTAAACACAAGAGGGACGTACAGCATGGCGTATAACTTGTTAACACACGGAGTGACGTACAACATGACGTATTGAATTGCCATTTGAATATCATTTAATCCCGCATTTTGACAGCTAGATGTTGTGTGATTGCTGTAACACTAACGTATAACTTGTCAACATGCAGGATGACGCATAGTATGACGTATAACTTGTTAACACAAGAGGGACGTACAATATGACGTATAACTTGTTAACACACGGGGTGACGTACAGCATGACGTATAACTTGTTAACACACGGGGTGACGTACAACATGACGTATAACTTGTTAACACACAGGATGCCGTCCAGCATGACGTATTGAATTGCCATTTGAATATCATTTAATCCCGCATTTTGACAGCTAGATGTTGTGTGATTGCTGTAACACTAATGTATAACCCACGTCTAATTCTATTTTGATTATGATATTCACATAATGGTGGGTTGATTTAAATATCCAATGATTACTCAAGAAAATGTCTTTAATGTAATAATAACGATTTGTTCACGCTAATGAGTTTTTATACGTAAAGACAAATAAGCTAAACTTCCTCCTTTAGAACCCTTCAAAAGTTTTAAAAGTTTTAATTATCCTGAACAAGGTTGTTATTTTTAATTGTTATTATTTAGTTACCTCATTTCAAACAAAACATGCGACTTTAAAATTGTTGTAATTACCCTTTAATTAACGCTTAGCGTTATCGCTCAAATTAACCATAATAGCGGAAGCGGAAATTGTTGTTTCTTTCAACAGTTTTTAGAGGATCGTTTAAAAGCCTTGTTATTATTAATATCTTAAACGTACATGTAACCACGATTAGTCTTTAAAAATATCTTTCCAATAAGCAAATTGGTTGGTACGAGTTTCACCGTAAATGGTTATAATTTAACGATGTAAAATATTTTTTGTAGTATGATTAGGAAAGACGGTGAGCGATGATTTAAAGATGTATCTAATAACAAAATAGTTTTAAAAGGAAGGCCAATATTTCTATGTGTGTTCACTCACTAAGTAAAAATCATAAGGTTATTTAAAACGACTTAAATTTGATCGAGTCTTTATGACATAATTTAAGTATAGGTCATCAATTTTATATATTTCCAATAAATCAAAATATTATAATATTATTCAGCTTTACGAGAACTATTTTGATACAACATTGCTCATTCCATATGGTTGGTTTTTTTTTTTTTTTTTTTTTGTAGAATAGATGGACATCTTTAACCAAAACTAAACAATGTGTATTTGAAAGACATTTATAGCTAAAATGTCAATTTAATTTAGGTTTTTAATTACGAGGGTCCTTCTTATACATTTTTTTATAAACATTTAAAATTTGCCAATGTACAACATATCAAAACTCCAGTTTTTACCTCTGTATATATATTAGGCATTTATAAGTCTGTCCTATGTTTGAACAAAAGCCTTAATAATAATTCGGATAGTATAAATTTAGTAAAAATTGAAAGATTTTTTAAAAATGGCTCTGATATGAATACACTGAATGCAAATTGGCTTTACCTCTGTTAGTATTTTTTGACAAAACATCTATGTTTGTGTGATGCTCTCTTAGTAATTTGTTTTCAATCGATACCTGGTAATAGTTAATGGTTAATGCTTCCTATAAAAAAAAACACGTTGCTTAAATATTTAATACCAATTAACCAACGCCTAGTATTCATCAATGAACAGAGATCCATATCAGACGAGCCAGTAACAGTACATTTAGTGAAATTAGTTCAAATTACACATGCTATACAAATCTATTATAACTTCGTACTTTACTTGGCCTATTAAATTTTTTGATACGAGCGTCACTGATGAGACTTTTGAAGACGTAACGAGCGTCTGGCGTGCAAAATTTAAATCCTGGTATCTATGATGAATTTACTGTGTAAGCTTGGTCTTCTGTCTCAATATGTCGCAAATGAAGATTTATTTGACAAATTTTTAAGTCTATTTATGCGTTTCAAAAGATACACACGACACTTTAAAAAATATTTAATGGAATGCAGTGGGAAAACTGGTGACGAAAAATTATCTCACTGGCAATTAGAACTCTTCAGCGTTCTTACGTTCTCAGCGTATAAACGTTTTTTAAATACACATATATTCTTATTTCTTTTTTAACTAGAATAAAAAAATAAATCGTTATGTTTACAGACAATAATTAATGTTATATAAAAAGTGATTGTTACTTATTGTTTTGTCATAAATGTTGGTTTGCTCGTTTGAATTGATTCACGTGTTGTCATGTCAGGCCTTTTATAGCTTACATCCAGGATAGTCATCTGATGAACAATCATAAAACTATGAAGGATAGTCATCTGATGAACAATCATAGAACTATGGAGGATAGTCATCTGATGAACAATCATAGAACTATGGAGGATAGTCATCTGATGAACAATCATAGAACTATGAAGGATAGTCATCTGATGAACAATCATATTACATCTCCTTATTCTTATATTTAAAACTTCTTTAGAGAATATTGGAAGAAATTGCCGGAAAATGTATCGTTATTGTGTATTTCGTGAACACTCTAAAAATCGTCGTATAGAAATGTGGTATTGTCATGCATGCCCACGCACCCTTTACAATATCCGTGTAACAAGCTTCACATGCGCACCCTTTACAATATCCGTGTAACAAGCTTCACATGCGCACCCTTTACAATATCCGTGTAACAAGCTTCACATGCGCACCCTTTACAATATCCGTGTAACAAGCTTCACATGCGCACCCTTTACAATATCCGTGTAACAAGCTTCACATGCGCACCCTTTACAATATCCGTGTAACAAGCTTCACATGCGCACCCTTTACAATATCCGTGTAACAAGCTTCACATGCGCACCCTTTACAATATCCGTGTAACAAGCTTCACATTCATTTTTCGGATACACAGTAAAAGTATGTTTCTATATGAATATTTATTACAGATAATTTTAAGGATTTATGTAATTATGATTTTAAAATAACTTTAATTCAGTATATGGTGCCGGAGTTAACTAACTAATGACAATGTTTACTTAATTGCAATTTATTTATTTTTTATATTTTTTAAGAGACTACCCTTTTGTAACAAGGGCACTTGCAGGCAGGTTTTTCCAGGTTACCCACAAAAACGTCTAATAGCATACTAGTATACAGCCAAGGAATAATGTACAAGCAAGTAAAATACATTTAAGACAATATCAGAGTTAAAAGATGTTACTATTTAAAATAAGTCATCTTTCATGAAATACATAACAGCATTACATAAGATAAAAAACTAAAGAATTAAAGTTTACATAAATCTTATTGCATGCACACGCAAATCGCATAATAGAAGCTTAATTTCTAAGATCGAAGACCTGTAAGAGTACATTTCACTCAACAGCGTTTAACTATTAGACTGTCCATGTTTGCTTATATGTGGATCAACATTATTCAATTAATCACCTAGCAATATGTTCATTTTTTTGTAAGACGGAAACTCGGTAAAGCAAAAGTCGGGAAAGTTAATACTAAAAGTACTCATGGATATTTGCAAATTATGCGTTCCGTATTCAGGTATATTCTGAACATTCGTAAACGAAGTGTTCCGCGGACTCCTGAAGTTAATATGAACACATTTGACAAATGGGCGTCTTTTTCATATTCCTTCTATACAAAACTTGATTCATACGTAAACAGCGTGTTCTTTCTAACAATTTTACCTTCGTAGACTTAAAATCGAGCAATTTTGACAGATAAGATGGCTACCAGTCGCAAGGTTAAATTTAGAGATTGCATATAGTGTATTTTTATTTCTTATTACTTGATATTCCCTTTCCGAACAAACTTTATACAAAAAACTGTTAAAATATATTCAAAATAACATTCGAATTGGAAAAATGATCCAGACAACCCGTTATCAATACAATCATATACTGTGGATATCCCCATCCTCGATGTAGCGTTAAGTCCTTCAGCTCATTAAATATAATTCGATATTATCTATTGTTTTCTAGTTGGCGAGAAGAGTTAATTTTCTTCTGTTCTCGACTCACCAGGTATCTCACTGTATAGTTCAAAGAAAACTACATTGATACAACTTACAAAAAATAGGACAGATTTTGACAAATAAAATATTATCTATTGTTTTAGGATTTTTGCAAAGATTTGTTCGTGCGTGTGAATATTATTGTTAGTGAGCCTTCTCAGTTACTGACTTTAAAAACTTTGTCGTTAGATTTTCGCCAAAAAAAAAAACAAACAAACAAACAAACAAACAAACACAAACTAAAATAAAGAAATGATTTCTTGTAATTTTACAAAAAAGGTGATTTTGTCATAGAGCGACGTCGGTGCAAATAATTATCTACTATCGATTTACGTCTGTCTGACGCTTTTTCCACTATTGATTTTCGTCTGTCTGTCACTTTCTGTTTAATGGAATCTTCATCAAATTCGACTGACTTTTTAAAAATTGTCAGATCTTCCTGAAGTTCGTCCAGTTTTAAATGTTTATTTTTAACACTCATAAAATGTTCAACGCGTTGTATTTCGGAGTTTATTTCCTGTAAATCAAGCGTGGTGTTGTCAAGGAAACATAAATCTTCATCTTCTATTCCATCACGATTAGATATATCACTGAAACTTGACCAACGTCTGTCATCAAGTTCCGGCATCGATAATCCACTTTGAGGGTCGATGCCTTGTGCGATTGACATCCTTCTAAAGGAATTTTTTGTATGCCTCAAATACATGGGGCCGCCATGTTGTATTGACGATTTGCGGTTATGCACAGGTTGATGCGGCAATGACTGTTTACGGTAATCAGCTTCGGTTTGTTTAGTTTCAGTCAATGAAGAATTTAAATCCCGAGGATGTAGACAATCATGTGAATTCATTCTTTGGTTATGCAAATAACCCGTCCAAATCACATTACACTGGAACTTTGAATATCGTATTCCTATTAATCCTCCAATTTTACTCACGTATATTTTACTAAAATAATTCACAGCTGTATAAAATATATGTATGTAAAACAGAGGGAGCTATCCATTTTTTATCTACAATTCCTTATATGGATTCCGTAGCTTTCTCCTAAAATCATTTTGATATATGAAACAATGGCCACCTGTTTTGTGTTTCTATTACAATTTCAACATATTAAACAATTTCCGCCAGTATTGTTTTACTTAATGAAACAATAGTACTTTTCAAAAAAAGTTGAAATTGTGTTATAAATAATGAGCTAAAAGTGACATTCTCGTTACCCACCAACGGACAATTAATTTCCTTACAAATGAATGCACTTTTTAGTTAACAATTCAACCAGTTCATTGTGATTAAATGACATGACACAAATAAATATATGTTTGAAGATTTAATAATGTTACTGGTTTTGTTTTATTTGACAAGTGAACGATAGCAATGATATTTTAGTGACATGTTCGACTGGAACAAAGATTTTAAATATCAATGAGCCCGAATAATTCATTCGTTATCCCGTTGCTATATGGTGACACGGAGATTCGGGTTTAACATAAACACCATTTAAGGAAACTCGTACATGCAATATATATTTTTTTTAACGAAATAGCTTTAGTTTTTGATAAAATCAAGATCTGAAAAAAGGGGATAGATTGGGTCTCTGAATGATTAAGCATGTACAAAAAAAAAGATAAACACTGGGGAAAATATTACAAAGATAGGCGTAAGATACTAAAGTGATATTCAAACTCATAAATCGAAAAAAATGACGATGCCATGGCAAAAAAAGAGAAAAAGCACGATAAACAAACAACAATTCACACAACACAACATAGAAAACTAAAATCTTATTCTGCAAGCCAAGGAGTCAGTGACGGGTTTACGTGCGAAGTTTTTTGATCGGAAACATCATTTTCTTGCATAAAAATCATCTAACATACATTACATCTCGCTTAGCTCGCCGCTATAAGTTTCCACCATTACGGACAATTGCGTGGCTATTTCCTCGAACCATGGATCCGCCCCTTTTTAGTAATAACCAAATACAAAATAAAATGATTTTCCAATGAATTCAAATATATTTCTGTTCATCGGTGCTAAAAGATCTTTTACTCAACTTACGTATTCCTCAATATGTTCTTATATTATTGTATGTGTATATAAACTCATCAAAAATACCAGGATTAACATTTTGTACGTCAGACTCGCGTTTTGGCTACAAAAGACTCATCAGTGACGCTCGAATAAAAAAAGTTAAAAGCTCAAATAAAATACGAAGTTGAAGAGGATCAAACACCTGCAATTCTGAAAGGTTCGCCAAATACAGCTAGAGTAGTCCTAGGGTAGGAAATCCTCAGTATTTCGAAAAAAAAAACAAAAAGTTTTGTAAACAGTTAACTTATAATAATGACCATATCAATGATAATTTATGTCAATATTTAACAAAGTATTTGAAAAAACAAGAAAGAAAGAAGAAAAAATGCAATCAATAACATGGTTATCTGATGGTATCATTAAGTTAAGAATTTATAAAGAAATCGCATTTTGCATTGCTGTTCATTATGTAAGACGTCATCCATTTCATGACTAGACTTCCGTTGTCAATACAGTCGTGTGTAATATGTACATCAGGCGACATTTAGAAAGACGTCTCTGTGGCAAACATAGTAAACATGGTCTATTTGACGTATTGAATAAATAGATTAGAAGCAACGACGTTAAGAGTTTTTTAAGTTTGCACGAAACCAGTATTTTAATTTAAAAAGTATACAGAATAGGTCATTAACTGGTAGAAGTCGTAATAAAACCAGATGAAGAAACATCAGGTATTTAAACGGAAACTAGATCTAAATTAAAGTTGTTCTCGACGTATAGTAAAGAGGTCAATGCGACAACCACTCAACGACACAAATAAAGAAAAGACATATAGAAGACATGTCTTCTTAAAGGTCACATGCTTTCAAGTTTTCCATTTTAAAGAGTTCGTACCATATTGGAAATTTTTTGAATGTTTTATACTGATAACAAGACGAAGGAATGTATATCCTCATCTTCCTCTATTCATACATGTGTATCCCTTTATTCATACATGTGTATTTCTCTTTATTCATACATGTGTATCTCCCTTTATTCATACATGTGTATCTCCCTTTATTCAAACTTGTGTATGTATCGCCCTTTGTTTATACATGTGTATCTCCCTTTATTCATACCTGTATATCTCCCTGCATTCATACCTGTAAATCTCCCTATATTCACAAATATGTATCTCCCTGTATTCATACTTGTGTATCTCCCTTTATCTTACCTCCTATACATTTCTAGGAATATGATTGGTTAAACGCAACCGCGTGGAGACCGTGTATATTTTTTTATATGGGGTTAGTAGGCGGGGCTTATTTCAATACACGGTTAGTAGTGGTGTTACGCTCGTCCCTTATAAATACAACACGGTGTTGAGGGAAAATCTGAAAGGATTCAACAGACGAAGAAATTGATGAACGATTGAAATAAATGCATAAAACACATTTAAAGCTAACAAGTTGTTATGGTTGGCATGTTTTTTGTATAGACCACTGAATGGAAGTAGGTTCTTAATACTAAGTATCAAGTTGAAGACTTAATCACTTTGATAAGCCACTAGTCTAAATACCACATGTTAAGATAGTCGGTAAGATAAATTCGTTACACAGTGTGCTAGTGACTAATTCGCTCTCACCCCATATTGAATTTACTGACCCCATATATATCGTATTAGGTCACTAGCACACTATGTAACTAATATTATTCATACACGTGTATCTCCCTGTATTCATACATGTATATCCCCCGTTATTCATACATCTGTATCATCTTTTATTCATACATGTATATCTCCCTTTATTGATACATGTGTATCTCACTTAATTCATACATGTGTATCTCCCTTAAAGTTTATTAACACCCGTGTATGTCCCTGTATGCATACATGTATATCTCCCTTTATTCATACATTTATATCTCCCTGTATGCATACATGTGAATCTCCCTTTATTCATACATGTCATATAAACTTATTACTTGAATAAACACTTTCTGTCTTTAAGGGTTGTAGAGGAAAGCCGACGTTCACTGGACTTATTTCGAATTGTATTATTAATTTCGTGCTTACATTATGGACTTTTGGGCGATAACTTTGTCAGAGTGACCTTTCTATACCTCTATATATCTCTGAAATAATAACCTAAACACTTCGGGAATGGATCGCCATGTTTGAACCAAAAGCGCACGTAAACATTTCAAAAAAGAGTTTAAACTATGAAATATGCCTAGTGCCTACGTTCTTATCTCCGGTATAAAAAGCATTGGCGACAAGTTTGATAAAGAAATTTACAATCAAACAATCTTTTTTTTTAAATTACCCCTTTCCTTTTCCTCTCATTTCTCTCAAAACAATGAATGCTCGGTCCTATTGTTTCTTTTTAATATAAAAAGGATAAAAAGAGGCTCAGTGTATGCGTCACTATGAGATTAACTTAATAATACATAAAAAAAATCTCCAGAATTCTCAAAGACAAAGGACCACACAAACCAGGAACACCCTACCCCTCCAAAAAAGAAACAACGAACAACACATGGTAGCCTGACTTCTTCCACGCACAGCCAGTTTATCATACCCCACCCCTCCTCCTTCCCCCACCCATTCCTATGCACCTATCTAGACCATATATGCAAGTCGTAAAATTAGAAACAAAATAAACTCAACAAAAACTCTGTACGTGCAGCTAACAACGTTAATACGATAAAATGATGTGTGATGTATGTGTCAAGGAGAGACATACAATATAAAATACCTCCTACAGAATAACATCAACCTGACCTTTATACATGGATATATTACTCTCCAACTTTCAAATTTTATAAATAGTGTTATTGTATTAGAAGAAGAGAATGTCAAAACAGAAGCTGAATGACAAAAATAAAACACAATAAACTACAGATCGTGTCATTAATAGATAACACTCGGTTTTTCTGGCCTTCCAAAATATTTTATTGACTATAGATGACTAATATAGAGAAAATGACCTAATAAATTCAAAATCTAGTTGGGGTTATTTTTTCGGAGGAGTATACGAAAATTGCACAGACAGTATCCATAAGATAGAACAATGCGAAATTAGGTCAAATTATATTAGACAAAACAAGTCACTCCCAATCCAAGTACAAAACCCAAATTCAGATTCATCGATGCAGTCTTGTAAATTTGGTAGCACCAATAAATATATATATGGCCATGCGTATTGTAATAATAAAGCACCTTCTTAAAAAGAAGTCCGGAACTATATATGGTGCCTCAGACAGATCAGCTTTTCCAATACTCTAAAGTCACATGTTGAGATCTTCTGACTCCTCTGAAAGTATATCCGATGAAAAGTCTTGAACGTGGAAAGATTGACTGGTTGAATGTCATTTGTATAACGTTTAGTGGAAAATATTTCATTAATGTCCATGGCTGTGTATCATAAGAATTGAACCTGCTACTAGTATACATTGCAAAAATGAATTAAATAATTTAGAATATATAAATGATTCAATTTAGATTTGGAGGAGTACACTGCTAACGGTATGATGGTGGAAGGAACAAAATTTACAAGGACTTAAGTATGTTTCGTAACTATAGTCTTCCTATTTAAGAGCACCACCATTATATATGCAAGTCAATTTTATTATGAAAATAACACTTAACAGATTTAGTACGTCTAAAAATAACACGTTATAGATTTAGTACGTCTTAAAATAACACGATATAGATTTAGTACGTCTAAAAATAACACTTTATAGATTTAGTAAGTCTAAAACGCTTTTTCTGGATTGACATCAAACCCCAAAAATGTGAAAGCCCATGATGTATACTACCAGCATGGACCTAAAAAGAATAGTCGTCAACTTTTCCTGGGAGTGTTAAAGCAAAAGTTACTTATAATTTCGACAGTTATAAAAATGATGGTAAATTTTAGAAAAGTATATTATATATCATGAAGGTGCAGATGCAGGCCCGTAACCAGGGGTGTGTAGAAAGGGGGGGTCGAGGGATTCGTACGAACCCCCTTTGAAAACTAATAGGTGCTTTAAAGGTCGACTTTCTTTTGAACGGTGACTATTAAAGTTGAGAATTTGTTTGTCGCGAGTCGATGTACATCCCCTTCCCTTTGAAAACAATTCCTGGGTACGGACCTGAGATGCACTGCTTACTGAGTTGAATATATCGCCGGGACCAAAACGTCCATGAACAGTGGTTTCTATCCAGTGCCTGAATATGTAAATAAAACTTTATATATCTGGTTCGTCCGAACTTTTATCAAACACAGACGAGTTTGATTAATGTTCTTGCATTGTAGGCATTGTAGAAACTTCCTGTTACAAACGCATTGCTGACTTAAATCCTGATTGACGGTGTATATTGTTTATTGTGAATTCATTGAATGCCTTAAAGGTATTGGCGACTTTTTCTGTCATTTTAATGAATATTTAATGTAATGAAGGTAAACTTAATCTCTATGAAAAAATAAATGCCAGGAAAAATGTGTTTGAAGTTAACAAAGAAATGCAATAATTCATCATTTCAGTAGATTGAAATTTAAATACAGCTATTTTAAGAGAAGTTTTTGCAAAAGATAAAAATTGACTATAAGGGCAATAACTCCTTAAGGGTCAATTGACCATTTTGGTCATTTGACTTATTTGAAGATCTTACTTTGATGAACATTATTGCTGTTTACAGTTTATCTCTATCTATAATAATATTCAAAATAATAATAAAAAACTGCAAAATTTCCTTAAAATTACCAATTCAGGGGCAGCAACCCAACTACTGGTGGTCTGATTTGTCTGAAAATTTCAGTGCAGATAGATCTTAACCTGATGAACATTTTTATTTCTGTCAGATGTTGGTTGGTAAGCGGGGTCATCGGACACATTTTTTAAACTAGATACCCTAATGATGATTGTGGCCAAGTTTGGTTAAATTTGTCTCTGTAGTTTCAGAGGAGAAGATTTTTGTAAAAGATTACAAAAATTTACAAAAGATTGTTAAAATTGACTAGAAAGGGCAATAACTGCTTGAGGAGTCAATTGACCATTTTGGTCATGTTGACTTATTTGTAGATCTTACTTTGCTGTAAATTATTGCTGTTTACAGTTTATCTCTATCTATAATAATATTGAAAATAATAACCAAAAACTGCAAAATTTTCTTAAAATTACCAATTCAGGGCACCAACCCAGCAACGGGTCGTCTGATTTGTCTGAAAATCTATCGATTGATTTCTCCTTATTTTTACGTTCAAACAAAATCATGATTATCGTTACATTTCTTTATTAATAAACTGGAAAAAATAACACTTAATAGATTTAGTACGTCTAAAAATAACACGTTATAGATTTAGTACGTCTAAAAATAACACGTTATAGATTTAGTACGTCTAAAAATAACACTTTATAGATTTAGTAAGTCTAAAACGCTTTTTCTGGATTGACATCAAACCCCAAAAATGTGAAAGCCCATGATGTATACTACCAGCATGGACCTAAAAAGAATAGTCGTCAACTTTTCCTGGGAGTGTTAAAGCAAAAGTTACTTATAATTTCGACAGTTATAAAATGATGGTAAATTTTAGAAAAGTATATTATATATCATGAAGGTGCAGATGCAGGCCCGTAACCAGGGTGTGTAGAAAGGGGGTCGAGGATTCGTACGAACCCCCTTTGAAAACTAATAGGTGCTTTAAAGGTCGACTTTCTTTTTGAACGGTGACTATTAAAGTTGAGAATTTGTTTGTCGCGAGTCGATGTACATCCCCCCCCCTTTTTCCCCTTGAAAACAATTCCTGGGTACGGAGCTGAGATGCACTGCTTACTGAGTTGAATATATCGTCGGGACCAAAACGTCCATGAACAGTGGTTTCTATCCAGTGCCTGAATATGTAAATAAAACTTTATATATCTGGTTCGTCCGTTTTTTTATCAAACGCAGACGAGTTTGATTAATGTTCTTGCATTGTAGGCATTGTAGAAACTTCCTGTTACAAATGCATTGCTGACTTAAATCCTGATTGACGGTGTATATTGTTTATTGTGAATTCATTGAATGCCTTAAAGGTATTGGCGACTTTTTCTGTCATTTTAATGAATATTTAATGTAATGAAGGTAAACTTAATCTCTATGAAAAAATAAATGCCAGGAAAAATGTGTTTGAAGTTAACAAAGAAATGCAATAATTCATCATTTCAGTAGATTGAAATTTAAATACAGCTATTTTTAAATGTTGTGTGAATTATATAATATGTCTTTAAGACAGCAAGCCAACAATACATTTAACTAAAAGGCACTAACTGTACCCTCTTTATTTGAAAGAGCTATAAATCTGAATAGCTATACCGTTATGTCTGCCATGTTCATATGAACAAATGATTAGGCAATATTTAATTGGAAAGATGGACTTTGGCAATTTGATGCACAAGTTGAAGAATGAGATTGGTCCAAATAAGAAGCATGAAGTGATATTTCTTTAATTTGTTTAAGGACCTCCTTCCCGAACGAAACCAGTAACTGCTAATTGAACTCATCCAGAACTTTAAGCGAAATTTCGCCCATGGATAGTTTTTCACTCAGGTGTGGCATTCACAAAATCTACTGAAATTTGAACTTAAAAGAATAAACTTAACAATGCATTATTATATGGAACTTAGTAATGTGTTTCGTAAAACTGTTGAATACCGTGTGTGTATAAATAGATATTAACTAGACTTGGTTAAAACAAAACATAAAAACAAGGACAATTCCATTTAATGCATTAATTCTAAATCTTGAGTTTTCTCATTAGACTATTTTCATATTACCGACTTTCGACTTCGGATTATAAAATTTGTCGACTGGTTACCTTGGACATCATGGTACTCGGTCAATTTAGAGCAACCAAAATAAGTAAAATCAAACATATAATCGGTGTAATTTGAGGGGAAAGTTTACTGTTTTCCGATGATTTTGTAGTAAAAAAAATGTTAAGCAGGTAATTTTCCGCGAAATTGTACCGATTGAAAGCTTGGTTTTACTTTTTTAGCTTGCTCTTACCTGACTTGGTACCATGATGTCCAAGGTAACCAGTCGACAAATTATTTAATCCGGAGTCAAAAGTTGGTAATATGAAAATAGTCTATTTCCGATAGTGACGCTGAGTATTGAGCTTTAACGGATTCTTTAAGCATTTTATTATAATACATACGTCGCTCAATTGAATGAATTGAAATTTAAATTCATATTTAGAACTTATTAACCTGTACGAGTACCATATAGAGGTATTTTATTCAAAACAAAAACTTTATATCCGTCAACACTTTGATGAAAGTGTAAATCAATTAACATCTAATTAGTATATTGACACTCTATTATGAGTTGATTGATTGACCAGCTTTGAAATTAATTAATAACATTGTAATCATAATTAACTACAATGTCATATCTATCCTTCAGAGACTCTTTTGCATATGATCGGCTTCAAGTTTCAATTCACCTTTTATTTACATAGAGCAAGCCACTCATCGGGACAGTCGAAGGAAATAACATCATTAGATAAAGTAAATATAAATTATACAATGTTGTCCATGCCCACAAACTTTGACTCAAGCATTTGAATTTGTCACCGACACCCACAAATGTCTTAAAATCCACCATTTCTAGTCACTGCTTTTAAGAGGTATGTGGTGTTGAATTAAATCATCGGTAAATAATTCGCTGCCTGTGTCTTTATTACGACATTTCGTACTTTACCTTTCATATAGCATGACGAATATTATCTAACCTTTATTTGTATTAATTAAGTATTTGTTTCTTATAGATCTAGTTGTCACAAACTGACGTCAGTTCAGAATGACCGAAATTAATGGCCCGCCATAATTATAATTATTGAACTTTCAAGATTTCAATTCTCGTATCTTGACTTCTATATTTTTTTTACAATATATGGAATACATATTTCAACATATCAAATACATTTATCAACGTATTGAATACATTTTATAAGAAATGACAGAAAAATTTTAATAAAAGAATTTTACGGCTTAGTAGAATCTTTGAAGAAAAGATTGCCCATGACAGGATGAGAATAATTCTGCCACACAAAAGTCAGGAAATAATTTTGTAAACGATGAACATAAATTTTCGTTCTAAATAAGACCGAGTGTAAAACAGAGACACGTTATTTCATGTCTTATAAAGTTTGTGAGATTTCTAAGAACTTTTATGAAAGTTTTCATTGTTTCATATCTTATCAAGTTTATAAGATAATTATCAAGTATAAAAGATATCTTATCAAGTTCAAAAGATAATAATCAAGTTTTAACTAATTATTAAGTTAAAAATATCTCATCAAGTTTATAAAATAATTATCAAGTTGATAGATATCACATCAAGTTTATAATGTATCTTATCAAGTTTATTAGATATTTTATCAAGTTTATACAATATATTATCAAGTTTACACCATATATTATCAAGTTTACACAATATATTATCAAGTTTACACCATGTATTATCAAGTTTTTAAGGTATATCATATGTTTTATGATATCTCTTAGATAATTTATAAAAAAAATAATAATGTTTTTGAGATATCTTTATTTAAAATTTATATAAGTTATTACATGTTTTACACTATATGTACGTTTTTGCATGTCCAAAAATAGCCGGAAGTCCGAGTCGGTTTTTTTGTCCATTATCGATTTTGCCCTCAAATACCCATATTGGCCTTGGTATCAGCCCGAGACTCCAATACCAAGCCAGAGCAAAACTCTTGGCTTTAATTGCCACCAAATCCCATTTTCTATTAAATGCAATGAAATATTTAACAGGATTGCTTTGAACAACCTTATTGTTTAAATATTTAACAGTATTACTTTGAATGAAGTTTTGTTTGATAATTCAATTTGTGAACAAAATTAGTACATTAGTCAAACTCAAGGAAATAAACAGAACAAAGCGAACTAAAATATAACTTGGTGACTTTATTTCAGCTTCAGCGACCGATATTATGAATTGAACGTTAATTTTAGAAAAGGAAACCGTGGTTAATGAATAGACGAACGTCGAAGCGATTTTATTTTAGAGTTTTAATGTGTAATAATGATTAACTTTATAACAAAATATAAGATATTGAAAATTACGAGAAAAACATATATAGGTAATATCAAAACAATATTGACTATTACACAATACAATACAATACAAAATTTGTTATTGTCGATGATGACATCCAGTAATGATCAGTACAACCAGGTTTAATTACATAGAGTTGATCTGTACAATCAGGTTTAATTACACATAGTTGATTTGTACAATCAGTTTTAATTACACACAGTTGATTACATTTATAATTGATTGAATTGATTATTTTGAAATAAGATAAGAAATAACAAAGTCCGATCATTCATGAATTGTTTTGAAAATGATGATCTCCTTTAGCGCATTATATGTGTTGCATGTCCGTTACAAAAACAATGTGTACTTTTTTTTAATTAAATTTCCTGGATGAAATGAGTTGTAGAGTTTAACGACGATGAAACAGCCGTCCTATGACAGACTGAACTCAGACAGAATACACAGCTACAGTTAGACGTCTATATAATTTGTCAACTATTAATCGTCCTGACATTCTATACAAATTAAAAGGGAATAATTATTTTGTGAACAACTTTCTAGGGAATTTACCATCTCGAATTTATTTTACATGTTAACGCCACTATTTGGAATCTACTTTGAAGTGTAGGAGCCGAACGTTTTGTGACGGCGTTGTATCTATAAAGGTTCTATATATACTCCATATGATGAAGACATAATCTTTCAATCAGTTTAATTGAGGTCTGGAGCTGGCATGTCAGTAACTGCTAGTAGTCTGTTGTTATTTATGTATTATTGTCATTTCGTTTATTTTCTTTTGTTTCCTATTCTGACATCGGACTCAGACTTCTCTTATACTGAGTTTTACTGTGCGTACTGTTGTGCGTTTGTTTTTCTACATTGGCTAGAGGTATAGGGAGAGGTTGAGATCTCAAAAACATGTTTAACCCGCCGCATTTTTGCGCCTGTCCCAAGTCAGGAGCTTCTGGCCTTTGTTAGTCTTGTATCATTTTAATTTTAGTTTCCAGAGCAAAATTCTTGGCTTTAATTGCCACCAAATCCCCATTTTCTATTAAATGCAATGAAATATTTAACAGGATTGCTTTGAACAACCTTATTGTTTAAATATTTAACAGTATTGCTTTGAATAACCTATCTCTTTGGTATATGTAAAAAGACTCGCCCCGTTTATTCTGTATTCTTACTGTTTTGATATTGTAGCACTTAGAAAATTTCTTAATAGATAGGTCTACGGAAGGGGTCATAAACCTTAAGACTTTTTTTTTTATTTAGTAGATACACAGCACTGGTGAACATGCCAGATGTCTTAAAGAAACAGTTAATTTACATCATAGGTTAAGTGACAAATAATTTCATGACTGAGAATACTTTATTCGAAGGAGATACAATGGATAAGCCTTAGTTGGTTAAGAAGATACAATGAGACAGCCGAGTGGTTTCATTGATGTGTTTGATATCAGACAGACACGGAGAAAGTTTACTTCCTGGTGACGACATTATTTTTGAAATATGAAAATTGAAGTTTTTTTTTTTGATAATTCAATTTGTGAACAAAAATTAGTACATTAGTCAAACTCAAGGAAATAAACAGAACAAAGCGAACTAAAATATAACTTGGTGACTTTATTTCAGCTTCAGCGACCGATATTATGAATTGAACGTTAATTTTAGAAAAAGGAAACCGTGGTTAATGAATAGACGAACGTCGAAGCGATTTTTATTTTAGAGTTTTAATGTGTAATAATGATTAACTTTATAACAAAATATAAGATATTGAAAATTACGAGAAAAACATATATAGGTAATATCAAAACAATATTGACTATTACACAATACAATACAATACAAAATTTGTTATTGTCGATGATGACATCCAGTAATGATCAGTACAACCAGGTTTAATTACATAGAGTTGATCTGTACAATCAGGTTTAATTACACATAGTTGATCTGTACAATCAGTTTTAATTACACACAGTTGATTACATTTATAATTGATTGAATTGATTATTTTGAAATAAGATAAGAAATAACAAAGTCCGATCATTCATCAATTGTTTTGAAAATGATGATCTCCTTTAGCGCATTATATGTGTTGCATGTCCGTTACAAAAACAATGTGTACTTTTTTTTTATTAAATTTCCTGGATGAAATGAGTTGTAGAGTTTAACGACGATGAAACAGCCGCCCTATGGCAGAATGAACTCAGACAGAATACACAGCTACGGTTAGACGTCTATATAATTTGTCAACTATTAATCGTCCTGACATTCTATACAAATTAAAAGGGAATAATTATTTTGTGAACAACTTTCTAGGGAATTTACCATCTCGAATTTATTTTACATGTTAACGCCACTATTTGGAATCTACTTTGAAGTGTAGGAGCCGAACGTTTTATGACGGCGTTGTATCTATAAAGGTTCTATATATACTCCATATGATGAAGACATAATCTTTCAATCAGTTTAATTGAGGTCTGGAGCTGGCATGTCAGTAACTGCTAGTAGTCTGTTGTTATTTATGTATTATTGTCATTTCGTTTATTTTCTTTTGTTTCCTATTCTGACATCGGACTCAGACTTCTCTTATACTGAGTTTTACTGTGCGTACTGTTGTGCGTTTGTTTTTTCTACATTGGCTAGAGGTATAGGGAGAGGGTTGAGATCTCAAAAAACATGTTTAACCCCGCCGCATTTTTGCGCCTGTCCCAAGTCAGGAGCTTCTGGCCTTTGTTAGTCTTGTATCATTTTTAATTTTAGTTTCCTGTGTATAATTTGGAGTTTAGTATGACGTCCATTATCACTGAACTAGTATACTTATTTGTTTAGGGGCCAGCTGAAGGACGCCTCCGGGTGCGGGAGTTTCTCGCTGCATTGAAGACCCATTGGTGGCCTTCGGCTGTTGTCTGCTCTATGGTCGGGTTGTTGTCTCTTTGACACATTCCCCATTTCCATTCTCAATTTCATATGTAAACGTGCATTTTATACATGTACAATGAAAACAGCACTTTTATCAATTTTGTGCGTCCTGGTGACATTTTTGGATTTACCTCCCACCGGAACGCTCGAAGCCAAAAATATATAAATACAGAAACACACGAAGAGCTGTATAACTAAAAGGAACTTGAAATAATAACCAAAATCGATCTAACATTGTTTAAGGTAAACTTTGCCTGAAGGAGTTATAGTTTTTTTTAATAATTTTCAAATTGATCAACGGAGATTCTCAATGTAAGCTTAAGTAATACCAGTACCGCAACACTGATGGCAATTAATTATCATTAGGAAATCAATACAGTCATATTTTCTATTTATTTAGTAAATTACTTAGTATCGTTATTGTTTTCTCATTACCTTACGTATATGTATAAAGTTATTAACATGATCGAACATTTCCGCTAACATCTGACCAAGCCACCTACATCTTTATCTAATGTCAATTGAAGACGTGTTCATTAATTATTAAGGCATTGATATATTAGACTACGAGTACACACAATATTGACAGATATCGCCCGTTGTCTTGTAAACAAGATCAGACCTTGGCATCATGTGATGACCAAGGGAAGAGATATAATCCACACTATACCGTAGTGACAATGATCAATTTGTTATCCGCACCTCTTTAGTATGAAACGAATGTAACTAATGTATTTCGCAGCATACAAGTATATATTCCATTTATCAGAGTATTGTGAACTTTAAGATGAGGAACGTGTCGATAAGAAGGAAAAGTGTTCTATATATGTCTTCCTCACGATTTATTGTTAGATGAATTAAAAATGTATGATGTCTCCGAAATGTTTTTGTATAGACTGCTCTCTTTATAATTATGCAGATGATAACACGCTAGCCTATGATAGATATCATCTACTAAAACATATTTCAGTTTAAGAAAATGATAGTTTAAATTCAATTAGTACCTTCAAACGCAATCAAATGAAAGCATATCCCGACAAATTTAGGGGTAACAATAAATATTCAGTTGAACCAGTGGCGTAGCTACTTGAGGCTCGACTAGGCACATGCCTATACTTAAATTTGCCAACTAGAGGTTCCCGATCTAACACTTTAACATTCTAGACAGAAGACAGGTTTTTCTAAACAATGTAAGAATTAATCATAGTCACAGATTCTGACCTTCACACAGAATATGAATATGCGTCAATTAAAATGAAAACATTTTTTTCTCAATTAATGTGCTGCTAAACTCTGCTTGTTACTTTCTTTAGAAATCCGTTTAGTTGCACATCTTTCTTCAACAATCATTTAATCCCCAAGGGTGGCTGGGGAATAAAAGTATGGTCACCATTGGTCTTCCTCCGACCGGCAGTAAAACCCTTGCTAAAGTGGGGCGTCCGTTTGGCTGTGCGGGATGTACAAATTTGCAGCCACGTCCGGTCAGAATGGGGACGTTAAATCCGATGCCTCGTGTAAAGAGAGTGCCACGCTCTTTGCACGTTAAGAACCCTTGCAACAACTCTTTGAGTGGTCCGTAGGTGACCTGTTGCAAGGCTAAATTTCTGTCCCTATCCAATATACCCTCATTTCCCCTGGCAGTCTAAATTTCTCCGACCTTAATCCCTTTATCTATTACAGAACCTACCTATTGTATTTATTGTGAACTTGTTCTCGTCCTGAATATGCATGACATATTTGCCACTGGACGTTAAGCAACCAACAATCAATCAATCAATCAATCAATCAACAATCATTTATCATGATAACAAACTAAAATTTGAAAAATGTCTAGGGCCTTTTACGTCTTCAATCATTTGTCCATTGCTGTTATATACGTGATCATTGCAACTGTCCAACAGACAACTTTGTGTGTATGCGTGTAGTCTATTTGATTCAATCAGCAACCATATCTTATCCTATATCTAATCTTAATTTCTCGTCCTCATGTTTGTATTTGGTCATCTCTACAACTCATTACATAGTAAGTACTGTAGGTTTCTCCCTCATGTTTGTATTTGGTCATCTCTACAACTTATTACATAGTAAGTGCTATAGGTTTCTCCCTCATGTTTGTATTTGGTCATCTCTACAACTCATTACATAGTAAGTACTGTAGGTTTCTCCCTCATGTTTGTATTTGGTCATCTCTACAACTTATTACATAGTAAGTACTGTAGGTTTCTCCCTCATGTTTGTATTTGGTCATCTCTACAACTTATTACATAGTAAGTGCTATAGGTTTCTCCCTCATGTTTATTTACTGTTTGCCAAGGAAGAATTTCCTGTTTTTGTAAATATTTGAATTTAACTGAATTTTAAAACAAAGCCATCTATCGCTTTCAAATCAGATTGATATTCACAAGCAGATTAAATTGTTTTAAATATTAATTTTCAAACTTATAGAATGCATCTTTAAAAACATCTAAAAAAAAGATGTGGTATGATTGCTAATGAGACAACTGTCCAACAAAGTTCAAATGAAGTAGACGTAAGCAATTATATGCAACTGAACGGCCTTCAACAATGAGAAAAAAACCATACCATATATTCCGCTATAAAAGTCCCCAACATGAAAAATATGAAACAATTCAATTGAGAAAACTAACAGCTTAATTTATAAGAAGACAATTTACGAAAAACAATATGACCGACATGAACCAACGACAACTACTGAACTACAAGCTCCAGATTTGGGACAAGCTTATATAGGATGTGGCGGGGTGAAACAAGTTTGGTGGTGTCAAACCCTCTCCCTAACCTGGGAAAGTGGTGTAACAACTACAACATAAGAACAAACTATAAAAATCAATTGAACAGGGTTTAAATCATTTGATCGACACAAAGCTGAAAAACATAAATTTAACAAAACGACAGACCGGACGTGGCAGGGAATTTATACTTTCCTCACAACAAATGGCCTTTTGTTATTTATTGTTGTTACTTTATGTATTAAAGTTAATCGAGACTGTTCAGCTTGAAAAATGAACATGCCTTAATGGTTCGGTTTCTTTTGTTTACGGAAGCGTATTAGCGCCACACATTTTTTTTTTTTTTTCCCTATCTTTGCGTTATAACGCAAACATTTTGATTTCAATTATTCATTAAGTTTTGTATATGCCCGTCTGTCATTAAACTTCTGTTGTGATTTAGTTAAGAAAAGAACCATAAATACAAGGAAAAGTCATTATAATAAATATGCATAGGAATCAGAAAAGTATATAATTTAACAAGAAAATAGATATGTTATAGGCATATTTTATTTGAAAGGCCAACATTTTAAAATTTTGATGAAGTAGATAAGAGCAAAATAATGTCATACAATTGTAAAACTGTCAAGGCAAATAGACAAAATGATCTTTCTGCTGTAAAATGAATAATTAAGAAAGATTTTTAATTTTAATTTTGATGTAAGAAATCTTTTTAAATCTCAGAATATGATAAAGATTCTTAGATAAAAAGTCATGAAATTTTCAATCTAGAGTGGTAACTTGGTAGCAATTTAAATGGAGAGAACATAATTTTATTAATAAAACATCTTCATTTTATTCATTTATTACAAAGGGTAGTTAACCAACCTTACACAATCCTCAAAGGAGAGCTTACTTTGGAAGTATATTTATATTCGGCTATAGCTATATTAGCAGAGTTGTTTTTTTTCTTTCTTCGGTATAACTTTAATTTACTCAATTTTCATTGTAATATATATATATATTATCATGTATATCATTTTGGGGCATTTTATAATGTTCGGTGTGAGCCAATGGTCCGTGTTGAAGACCGCACTTTGAACTATAATGGTTTACTTTTACAAATTATGACTTAGATGGAGAGTTTTCTCATCGGCACTCATACCACATATTCTCATATCTATTATCCTGCTCATTATTAGTTAAATAGTAAAGCATTTTACTTTGCAATGAGTACAAAGAAGATAAATTTTAATATATGCAGCCTCTTCCATTAATAACTGCTGCTTCCTTTGAATCTTAAATAAGAAATAAGATAAAACAAATGTTTGCGTTATAACGCAAAGATAGGGAAAAAAAAATGTGTGGCGCTAATACGCTTCCGTATTTGTTTGCTTGTGTTTGTTTTAAATTTTAAGATAACTTGGTGTTGCTGGAAAATTTGTTGTAGTCTCCATGGAAAAAGGGAGGAGATACCTTAAGGGATAACAAAAAACAGACAACGCCCTGAACAAAAGAATAAAAACGAACAGACAAGCAACAGTCGATAAAACGATGTACAGATTTTAAATTCATTCACAGGAGCACTTAGAACGATGTATCCCTTTACATATTGTGTAGACACCTATCTAAAACTGCATAATAGATGGTAACCTACAGATGTCTTTTGTTTGTTTGTGGTGTTGGGTTCCTGTATCATTAAGGAAAACAACACATAAAATTTCATTCCTAAAACGCATTTAAAATTCTAACCTGAAAGCGATTTTGTTCTTTGTATAAATATAAATAGATAAGGTGTTATTGCCAACGACACGAGACAACATTCTATCGGTACATACCAATGAACAAAGACATGAACATTTACAGGTATCCGTGGCCTTCAACAATGAACAAAGACGTGAACACATACAGATCACAGCGCGACCTTCAACAATGAACAAAGACGTGAACACTTACAAGTCACAGTGCTGCCTTCAACAATGAACAAAGACGTTCACACTTACAGGTCACAGTGCGGCCTTCAGCAATGAACAAAGACATGAACACTTAAGGTCGCATTGCGGTCTTCAACAATGAACAAAGACGCGAACACTTACAGGTCACAGTGCGGCCTTCAACAATGAACTAATACGTGAACACTTACATGTTTCAGTGATGTCATCAACAATGAATAAAGACGTGAGCACTTAAAGTCACAGTGCGGCCTTCACAATGAATAAAGACGTTAACACTTACAGGTCACGGTTCACCCTTCAACAATTACCAAAGACGTGAACACTTAATAGTCACAGTGCAGCTTTCAACGATGAACAAAGACGTGAACACTTACATATCACAGTGTGGCCTTCAAAAATGAACAAGGACGTGAATACTGACAGGTCTCCGTGACCTTCAAAAATGAACAAAGACGTAAAAACTTACAGGTCCCCGTGTAGCCTTCAATAATGAACAATGACGTGAACACTTACACGTCACAGTGCAGCCTTCAAAAACGAATAAAGACATGAAAACTTACATGTCACAGTGCGGTTTTCAACAATGAACAAAAGACGTGAACACTTTCATGTCAAAGTGTTCCCTTCAACAATGAACAAAGACGTGAACACTTACAGGTCCCCGTGCAACCTTCAATAATGAGCAAAGGACGTGAACACTTACGGGTCTCCGTATCCTTCAACAATGAGCAAATGCGTAATCACTTACAGGTCACCTTGTGGCCTTCATCAATGAACAAAGACGTCAGCACTTACAGGTCACAGTGCGGCCTTCAACAACGAACAAAGGCGTGAATATATACATGTCATAGCGTGGCCTTCAAAAATGAACAAAGACGTGAACTCTTACAGGTCCCCGTGCAGCCTTCAATAATAAGCAAAAGTCGTGAACACTTACAGGGCACAGTGCAACCTTCAACGATGAACAAAGACGTGAACACTTACAGATCACTGTGCAGACTTCAATAATAAGCAAAAGACGTGAACACTTTCCGGTCACAGTGCATCTTTCAGCGATGATCAAAGACGTAAACACTTACGGGTCCCCGTGCAGTTTTCAATAATGTGCAAACGACGTGAACACTTACAGGTCCTCGTGCAGCCTTCAACAATAAAAAAGACGTGAACACTTACAGGTCACAGTGCGGCCTTCAACAATAAACAAAGGCATGAACACTTACGGGTCCCCGTGCAGCCTTCAATAATGAGCAAACGACGTGAACACTTATAGATCCTCGTGCAGCCTTCAATAATGAGCAAATTACGTGAATACTTACAGGTCACAGTGCAGCCTTCAACAACGAACAAAGACGTGAACACTTACAGTTCACAGTGCGGCCTTCAGCAATGAACAAAGATGTGTTGCCTTGCATCCGCTAATTTATCTATATATTTTGTGTAATTATATTCACGATTAGTTTATATTTTTCCGGAATTTAATCTGGACTTCACCGTACAACATTCTATTGTTACCGTAGCCTCGCATCCGTCTTTTGCAAATCTACCTTGCCACGTCGTATCACTGGACAAAGGACTGTCCGCAGGATTATTTTTGATCACAATTTGTGGCTAACCACAGCGTGAGTAACATTTGAAATATAATAGTTGATGCCTTCAAACTGCCCGTGATACATTTAACTGTGTAACAAAAGTATAAATTTATCTATTTTAATATTGGAAGCATTTCATTGCTACATTCTGGACTACGCGGTATCGGAGTATTGTATTACTACATTCCGGACTACGCCGTTACTCCATATCGGATGAATCATTAACTTTAATAATAGTATTTAACACATTGTAGAATTGTACTTTATTTTGTATTTTCAGTTATTTACCACTTTTGGATTGGTACTAGAATAAAAGTCAGCACCTGATTCTTTATCTCTTCTTAAACCCAATCACCTGGTTTAAACTGACTGGTCGAGCCAGCACAGTAAATAAGCTACAACTTGCCTGTTGTGTATCACAGAATACTCCACCTTGCAGCAGCGACAACGCCTACAACCAGACGTCGGGTGTGCATTCCTCGACACAGTAAATTGACGACAACCTGTCTATACATATCCAGGCAAGGAACGACAACGTAGCATCGCTCGTACCTGTTACATCGACAGTACGCAACACAGCTTGTGTGTACAGGCAGCAAACCACCAACGTTGGCAAAATTTGTTTTAATCTTACTATCCGTTAGTAACTTTGATTAAAAAACATGGATCCTGAACACGCAGAACGCCAAGACGACCCTGAGCATCAAGAAACAGAACTCCAAGCAAGAGCGAAACTGCCTATAAATGCCGGACAGCCTGTCGATACTCCGTCTGCCGTTGCACACTTAGAGGAATTTCCCGAGACTAGGTGAGTACGTGAACTCACGGATAAAGGTAAAGGAGCATACACGAAAAACGTGACAAGTTATATCAAGAACTAGAGGCCCTCTGGTCAAGTATTGAATTCCAGTTATTGGAAGTGGCCACGCCTCCTAGCGAGCTGCAGCAATTGCTAACAGCACAGGACAAAATCGTACAAGCCTGTACTAATTATCGCAGGCTCATAGACGAGTACCTGATATTTCTGAAGAATACCAAAACGTTGGATAGTCTTAGAGACATTGATACATGTAACCTTTCAACAGATATTCGTCTGTCCAAAGTGGACCTGGTCATGGAAACATTACACGAGCACCGCCTCGCCCTGACAAAGGCTAAATCCACTAAAACGAGGACTTCCAAGGGTAAGAACACCTCACACAGCGGAAGCTCCAATGTCTCTGATATGTCAAGCCTAGCACGGAGGAAGCGTGCCAAAGCAGAGGCTGCTAAATCAAAAATAGCCTTTGCCGAAAAATATGCCTTGATTATTAAACAGGAGGCATTATTAGAGGAACAGGCTCTGTTCAGACAAACTGAAATCAAAGCAGAAATGGAGCAGCAAGACATTCAAGCAGAGCAAGAAGCCTTACGTAAAAAAGTTCAAATGGAACAAGAAGCCTTACGTAAAAAAGTTCAAATGGAACAAGAAGCCTTACGTAAAAAAGTTCAAATGGAACAAGAGGCTGCACGAAGAAAAGTTCAAATGGAACAAGAGGCTGCACAAAGAAAAGTTCAAATGGAACAAGAGGCTGCACAAAGAAAAGTTCAAATGGAACAAGAGGCTGCACAAAGAAAAGTTCAAACAGAACAAGAGACCGCGTACCTGAAAACTGAAATGGATCAGGAAGCAGCACAAAGGAAAGCTTAACTAGAACAAGAGGCCATACGCAGAAAGGCTGAACTAAAGGCCAATTTGAACCTTCTCGAAGCACAGAGAGAAGCTGCAGTCGCAGAAGCCGAGGCTCGTATCCTGGAATACGACGACAGCCAAGCGTTTGGCGATCTCCCTGACGAAACGGAAGACCCGCTCCAGCGTGTGCAAGACTTCGTCAATAAACAACCTGAACCAACTGCCGTACAGGAAGTGACAGGCCCTCAACAGAAAAAAACAAACTCCTGTTAAAATTGAGCTAAGTCATGAAGCACCAGACTTCGTGCCATCCGTGGCATTGAACTTGCCATCACAGACACCTGCTGTCTTGCCTACCGATACTAGGTAACTTTATTCCCAGATCTGGGAACAGTAACTGGCATAGGAAAACATTGCGTTTCAGCAGAGATCCCTGTTGCATACCAAAGACAAGGCGTTATAGAAGAGATCCCTGTCTCGCACCAAAAACAAGGCGTTATAGAAGAGACCCCTGCTGAACACCAGCAACAAATCAATCATACATCGGAAATAACTAGATTTCTCCTACGTAAGGACCTGCTGTTCTCCCGATTAACAAGCTTTAACGACAGGGCAGAATCCTTTCATACATGGAAAGCTAGCTTTAAAAACGTCATAGATGAATTACAAGTTTCGGACTCGAAACAGATAGATCTACTTATCAAGTGGCTTGGGCCAGAATCTGCTAAACATGCCATTAGCAAACGAGCATCTAATGCCAACAACCCAACAAGAGGCCTGCAGAGGTTATGGCAGAGACTGGATGAGCGATATGGTGCTCCAGAAATGTTGGAGGCCTCTCTCACAAGTAAACTCGTCAACTTTCCTACCTTGACGAACAAAGACAGCGCACGTCTTAATGACTTGTCTGATATTCTATCAGAAATAGAATATCACAAGGAAAATCCCAAGCTGGGATGTTTGCTAGCTTACTTCGACTCTTCGTCCGGGATAAATCCAATTGTGGAAAAACTGCCATACGGACTCCAAGAAAAGTTGATAACAAGGGCTTCAAGATACAAGTCTAAATACGAGTTGCCTTTCCGCCTTTCACAGAATTCTCTGCCTTCATCAGGGAAATTAACAAAATTAAGAACGATCCCGGGTTCATCTTTGGGTCAAAAGTCACACCAAATACAAAAGGCGCTGCGCCAAAGTTCACACCTCAGACGTATTCTAAAGTCAACGTCCATAAGACAGCAGTTGAACAGCAACCTGGAGACAGCAGTGAACAACAAAGTCTTTGCATTTTGCATAATACAAAGCTTCCCTTATACGAATGCCGAGCGTTCCGAGCCAAATCTATCGAGGAACGCAAGGAACTGTTAAGACAGAACAATGTTTGCTACAAGTGCTGTCAATCACACACAGAAGTCGTGATTGCAACGCGAGCATCAGTTGTAACGAGTGTGGAAGTCAACGACACACCACCGCACTACACATAACAAGGGTTCAACCACACACCATTTCTCAAGATAATTCGCCTGGAACAATCTACGGCGGGGAGCAGACAGAGTCAGCTGAAACAAAGTTAACCTCTGTGAGATCGACCTGCACAGACATCTACAAGGATCATAAGAATGAGAAATCTTATGCCAATATATTACATGTGGATGTATACCACAAGGACATGACAGACAAAGTTATTCGGATGTACGCCATCATTGACGACCAACGCAACCGGTCTCTTGCCTCGCCTGAATTCTTCAGACTGTTCCACGTTCGGGAAAAACCGGAAAACTACTCTTTAACAACATGCTCCGGCAGAGTAGCTACTTCCGGGAAAAGAGGAAGAGATTTCGTGATAAAATCTGTACACGGTGACGTACGATTTGATCTGCCTACATTAATTGAATGTGATAATATTCCCAATAATCGGGACGAATCCCTACTCCTGAAGTAACAATGCATCATCCTCATTTAAAAGAACTCAGAGGAAGCATTCCACCAATAGAGGAAAAGTGCAAAATTCAACTATTAATTGGAAGAACCCTTATAGAGGCACACCACGCCCTTGCAAAACACCTAGGACCATCCAGAACTCCATTTGCCCAAAAGTTGAAACTTGATTGGGTCATAATTGGAAATACATACATTGTATATTGACAAGCAAACTACTCCACTTGAAGTCAACACGAAGATAACTAACGTTTCATTCACGGAACCAGAACAACTTCTTGCCTCAAGACCGGAAATATCCGTCAAGGGCGAGAATCCAATCGTTGGTGAGGATAACTACCAAAACCTTTATTCGAATGTCAAGGTTGCAAAAACGCATTCCATACAATTCCTTGAGTGTACTGGAACTAGTACCAAGTCTGGTAGATTCACGAATCTCTCTAAAGGAACAGCACTTGTGTCAATAGAAGCGAAATCTATGACTTCAATAGAAAATTCTATGGATAACGAAAATTTCATTCTGGAATCAGCAAGACCTGAAATTCATGGAGAAGAAATAAGTTGCGTTCAGAAACAAAAACCTATTCCGAAACAAAGACCAATTGCCAATCTCAATCTGCCTTTGAATAAGCAAGGAATACTCAGAGTAGGAAGCAGTATCGTCAAGTCTGACTCGAATCTTAGTGAAAAGGAACCAGTGATCTTATCTGGATAACATCTCAAAGTAACGCCTTTTGTCAGACATTACTACGACAAAATCAAATATCGAGATCGTCATATAACCGACAGAAGAACTAGATCCGCAGGATTAAACGTTAAGGCGAAACGATTTATTTCGCCAGAGACTCACAAATATGTGACTATAGCAAAGTCAGAAGAGGACCATCTTCGATCGCCATCGCAGTCTATAAACGTTGGAAAAAATTGTTCTTACCGTTGCAACAACAACAATGGAAAATGTACACAGATGACTATCCTATCGTCGGATACTTCCTTCTAAAGAATGAAATACTGTGTCGTACCCAGTTTCAATCGGGATTTATATATTTTATATTCATATGCGATTTAATCATTGAATAGTGATATCAGTCTGATATCAGACGGGGAGTGTGTTGCCTTGCATCCACTAATTTATCTATATATTTTGTGTAATTATATTCACGATTAGTTTATATTTTTCCGACATTTAATCTGGACTTCACCGTACAACATTCTATTGTTACCGTAGCCTCGCATCCGTCTTTTGCAAATCTGCCTTGCCACGTCGTATCACTGGACAAAGGACTGTCCGCAGGATTCATTTTTGATCACAATTTGTGGCTAACCACAGCGTGAGTAACATTTGAAATATAATAGTTGATGCCTTCAAACTGCCCGTGATACATTTAACTGTGTAACAAAAGTATAAATTTATCTATTTTAATATTGGAAGCATTTCATTGCTACATTCTGCACTACGCCATATCGGAGTATTGTATTGCTACATTCCGGACTACGCCGGTACTCCATATCGGATGAATCATTAACTTTAATAATAGTATTTAACTCATTGTAGAATTGTACTTTATTTTGTATTTTCAGTTATTTACCACTTTTGGATTGGTACTAGAATAAAATACAGCACCTGATTCTTTATCTCTTCTTAAACCCAATCACCTGGTTTAAACTGACTGGTCGAGCCAGCACAAAAGACGTGAACACTTACAGAACTCCGTGCGGCCTTCAACAATGAACAAAGACGTGAATACTTACAGATCACAGTGTGGCCTTCAACAACGAGCAAAACCCATGGCATGTCTACCTTATATAAAGCTAAAAAAAAGCACAGACATGACAAAATGTGGAACAATTCAATTGTATTGTTATTAAAACAATCGATAACAAAAGATTGTTGTCATTATCCAACATTTAAGGAACCACTGTCCTGAATTTTTACATATAGATTTTTAATTTACTATCCCGCACATAATGGATGGTATGATTGAATGGGTATTTAATATAATTGACCAAAAGAGAATTATCGTGTTTAAGTGATTAAATAGATCACCAAACGATAGCACTCCATGCTAATATTCATCACTTATGTCAGGAGTGAGCAAGGACAATGCTTAATGAATGCCGGTGATTGTAAATTTTTTATTATGGATAAAAGGAGATCTGGTGTATACGTTAATTAGACATCAACGCACTGAAACAAACAAAACTAGAGGACATCAAGAGTTCAACACACAGTCGTCAACAATAAACACGTGTCTTCATTGTCTGTCGATCTCTAATGTGTCTTGCGTCTAAAACTTAACAGAGACTGTCGATAGATCTATAGAAGACAACAGAATAAAGTATGATACAATTAAAGACGTCCACTCACTTGGCAAATCTTATCCTTAGTCTTGGATCAAAATCTAACCTTTGCTCCACATTAGTCTACTGTCGAACAACTAACCAGGATCAAAACCCAACCTTTGCTTCACATTGGTCTACTGTCGAACAACTTACTAGGATAATAACCCAACATTTGCTTCACACTGTCGAACATCTTACTAGGATTATTATGTAGTATTCATATTGGTCTACTGTCGAACATCTAACCAGGATCATTCTGTTGTGTTCATATTGGTCTACTGTCTCTCTAACATCTAGTTTTCATATTGGTCTACTGTCGAACATCTAACCAGGATCATTCTGTTGTGTTCATATTGGTCTACTGTCTCGAACATCTAACCAGAATCCTTCTGTAGTTTTCACATTGGTCTACTTGTCGAGCATCTAACTAGGATCCTTCTGTAGTGCATACGCTTATTAGAGAGCAACTCACTCAAACACACAAAACCAGAAGACGATTTGCGTAAATTAACAGTTTATTGTAAATATATTTTGCGTAAAACTTCTGACGTCACCTATTTTGTTTATACATATTATTAACTAGAACACACCCGCGATATCGCGGGTCCGTGACTGAATTAAAGTATCTAATTATGTGTAAGACTTATTTTAGCCTGGATTTTTAGTATTGGTATTGTCATCTGATAAAGTCATGCTGATTATAAGATGCACAGTTTTCTCTGCTTTCAAAATCTTTCTGTTTGAACCCGTCGACCTGGAACATCAATTATTGGTAATATTAATTATTTTGAAAACAAAAGGGCCTGGAATGGAGTAGATTTTAATCAACAGCATTGTACTATATAAGTTATAAATAAAGTTGAATTCTTTGATTCGCCGTTTTTACGTCATATATAAAAAAGAAGATGTGGTATGATTGCCAATGAGACAACTGTCCACAAGAGACCAAAATGACACAGAAATTAACAACTATAGGTCACCGTACGGCCTTCAACAATGAGCAAAGCCCATACCGCATAGTCAGCTATAAAAGGCCCCGAAATGTCAATGTAAAACAATTCAAACGAGAAAACTAACGGCTTACAAATTGTAAATTGTACCTACGCCTTATTTTAAGTCTAGATTTTTAGTATTCGTATTGTCATTTTATAAAGTCATGCTGATTGAAATACTACAATAGGAAACAATGTGACAATGATTGAATTTAGTAGTGTCAACCCTGTGATTATGACCCGTGTATATAGCAAATCCCAAATACACCGTTTGGTGGTGCGCTTGACTGATGCGGAACGTACAGATAAGGTAATAGGTAACATGTGACATATAATGACATGACTAAAAGGAAATCGCATCGGATAGTTCCGGAACTTATTAATTTGTCTAATTGCTTATTGCGTGAACCCCTGAGGGTTCACGCATATTAATTAGTTAGAAATATAGTATATGGAGGAATATTCGGAACCTAAATTATTCTTCATTCGGAACACTTATTCATCTTATCTGTATTAGCCTCCTGCAATTAAGAGCACCTCCATACGAGGGTATCTGAGATATTAAAAACGTCGCAATAAAGAAATAGTCACAAATCGCGTATTCTCTTATCTGATATATGATAATAAACTAAATGTATCTATAGATCACTTTCAAACATGTATGTTAAAGCTATTTTATGCTATTTTATTTTAAGTGTTCACTTGAGCAAAGTTGACAGTTGCAACGTTTGATAAACAAGTGAAAGTTAAATGGTCAAGATTTAGCGACCTATGGTATCGAACATCAGTGCCAGATATTAATGGTGATGTGGTTTCTACATAATGAGTTATAGTAGGCTTTGGGATTTGTTGATTTGTAACAATAAATGTTATGTACATGTCATTTTGACAAATCAGATAAACAAAAATGTCCGTTTCAAAATCTGAAAATAAAACAAATAAAATAAAGACTGTTTGTTAATATTCCAAGGAAATAATCATATTCTTAATAATAAAAATATATTATATACTTTTTAAATAAGAAAATAGATTTAACAATTGCATGTTAATCTTTCATGAGGTCTTCACAAAATATGTTATGCAAAAGAAAGAAATACAAATACACAAAACAATTAACTCTAGACTAGATTTTTACCCTGAATAAGCATACAATGGATTCTGTAAACAATGGAAAGTTAGAAAAAGAGTGTATTTGATCTTACGTTCGGGTATTTGTTTAAGCAATTATATATCAATATAAGAATTAAGATTGAAAATACATAATATACTGAGACCAACATTCTTTAAATAAATATATCTGAATTTATGAAATTGTGTTTTAAAATTAAAAATTATTATGAAATGCGGTTCCTTCAACCAACATATGTAATAAATCTCAAGACTTTAAACCGTTTTTGCTAACTAAATAAATGTTTGTTGCCTGTAATTCAGAATTTTATCAGTGTTTCGGGATTTTTTGCTTAAAATTGTTTAAGCATGGGTCCCTTTTCAAAAGTCTCCCAACTACTACCTCGCAAGGTATTCTTGTTGGCATGCGTTTATATGCTTTTTTGACCTCGTGTGACTCAATTTTATTAATGAAATCTTTTGTATCTCGAATGTAAAAGTTAAGCCTCTTCAATAATGGTTTTATAATTAGATCAAGCAATCTCTCAATGCGTATCGTGGGAGAGTTACACTTATTGATAATTGGTCGGTAAGAAACATTTAATGTCTCCTACTATCTGACCAGTTCGCAATGCCTCATTAATTAGGTCTTTCCACTTTTCTGTGGAAAGACCTATTGTATTTGTTCTGATTATTATTAGGTCTTTCCACTTTTCGGTGGAAAGACCTATTGTATTTGTTCTGATTATTATTTAGGTCTTTCCACTTTTCGGTGGAAAGACCTATTATATTTGTTCTGATTATTATTAGGTCTTTCAACTTTTCGGTGGAAAGACCTATTGTATTTGTCCTGATTATTAGGTCTTTCCACTTTTGTGGAAAGACTTTGTTCTGATTATTATTATTTTCTTCCGCCAAAGTTTGTTCTCGCATAGCATTTTTGTTTCACAATATGTCGCTAAGATATTTCTTATATACTATCATACAGTTTATGCGCTTTATACTTTCACCCGTTCTAAGCGGAACAATTTTCTTTGTAGGAGTTATCTCCCCAAACACTGTTTTCCTTGTGACCGCATCTCCTCCGTAACCGTAAAAGAAAGCAACAAATTTATTTTATAAAATTAAAATTATATCCTTCTCATGATTTGTTTTATTTTGACCGAAGCGATATGAACACTCCATATGAGAGTTATTTCCCCTTATGCATTTGATATAAGTGTATCTTGTAAACCATAAGTGATAGAGACCTAAGATTTTTAGATTTGAGGTCCTTGGTCCAAAAAAAATGAAAATTAGGTCAAGGTCAAAGGTCAAGGTCATATTCTAAATTTTGATTTTGGCTTATTTTCACTTTTTTCCAAAAACCGTATAAGTTATCGACAAATTATTTTTACTAAATTGTTAGTTGCGATATGTCGTTACACATAAATTTTGATTGCAAGGGTACATGGAATGTAAAAGGGAGTTTTCTCCCCTCTTGTATTTAAAAATACGCGTATGGTGATATAACTCATGAACCAAATATAATTAAGACCTATGGTCTTTTGATTTGAGGTCCTTGGTTTATGACTTTGAAATTGATCTCAAGGTCATAGCTTAATTTGACGGTCTAGATTTTGACCTTTGCTTTTACCTCATATGTATACATGAGAAAGCCAGGGGACTTTTTGCAATAGGTTTCAAACCATTTAACCTTGAAAAAAACAACCGGAAGTGATCTTGTGTAAACCGGAAGTAGCTATTTTTTGTACTTTATTAATATAAAAGTATAAAAACCAGATATTTTTAGAATCAGTGTCAAGTAAATATTCAAACAGTATCGGAAGTAACATTTTTCAAACCGGAAGTAACAAATTATCTCCCTTATTTAAAAAATATTGTATAGAAACCATATATTTTTGGAATCAGCGTACAATAAGCTATCATTTGACGATTGAAATGACATTTTAAACCTAATTTTACTACTTTCATATTAAAATACATGGTTTTTGGTGGAAAGACCTTCAATTGTTCTCTGAACAATTTGTTTTTTAATTTTTTTTTTTCTTCTTCTGCCACTTTTATTTCTTGTGTATAAATTTTGTTAAGCAAGATGTCGCTTAGATGTTTGATATATGATATCGAACAGTTTATGCGCCTTTGAAATTCACCATGCGTAACTGAATACTTTTCGTTGTAGGAGTTATCTCCCCAACACTGTTTTCCTTGTGACTGCATCTCCTCTGTAACCGTAAACGAAAGCGACAAATTTATTTTATAAAATTGCTTGTTATATCCTTCGCGTGATTTTTCCTATTTGACGGAAGCGATACGAACACTCTATATGAGAGTTATTTCCCCTTATGCGTTTGTTATTAGTGATATGCATTTCTATCTTGTAAACCATAAGTGATAGAGACCTAGGATCTTTTGATTTCAGGTCCTTGGTCCAAAAATAAGAAAATAAGGTCAAGGTCAGAGGTCAAGGTCATATTTTAAATTTTGATTTTGGCTTATTTTCACTTCTTTTCAAAAACCGTATAAGATATTGACAAGATATTTTTACTAAATTGTAAGTTGCGACATGTCTTAGCACATAAATTTTGATTGAAATGGTACGCTAACACTAAATTCGAGTTTTCTCCCCTCTTATGTTAAAAATTAGGTGTAAAGTGATATAACTCATTAACGATATATAATTAACACCTATGGTCTTTTGATTTGAAGCCCTCGGTTTATGTCCTTGAAATTGAGCTAAAGGTCATAGGTAAATTTGACGTTCTAGATTTTGACCTTTGCTTTTACCTCGTATGTATACGTGATAAAGCCATAGGACTTTTTGCATTACATTGCAAGCCACTTGACCATGGAAAAACCAACCGGAAGTGACCTTGTGTAAACCGGAAGTAGCTATTTTTTGTACTTATTTAATGTAAAAGTATATCGAACAATATATATTTGGAATCAGTATCAAGTAAACTATCAAATAAAACCGGAAGTGACATATTTCAAACCGGAAGTAGCAATTTATCTCCCTTATTTAGAAAAAATGTATAGAAACCATATATTTTTTGAATCAGTGTACAATAAGCTATCATTTGACGCTGGATATGATATTTCAAACTGAATTTTCATAGTTCTATATCAAAATTGATCTTTATGGGTGGAAAGACCTTCAATTGTTCTCTGAACAATTGGTTTTTAATTATGTCTAGATTTATTTTATGAATTTTTGAAAGAAGGTACATGTGTCCATGTTTTGAATCATTATCATTCTTTAAGAAAGTCTACGTCTGGGAATCCATTCCTTTTTATGCCCCCTACGTAGCGGTGGGGGCATTACGTTCTACCCTTAACTGAGTTGGTTTCCGTTCTCTAACTTAAGTTTGCCTCAAACAAATGTTATGAAACTTATACACATTGCTTATTACCACAAAATACAGATCAAGTTTGAAATTGGCGGCGTCACTTTAACCGTTCTAGAGTTATGCCCCTTTTCAAATGAAAATTGCTGAACTTTTCATTTCCGTTCTCTAACTTTAGTTTTCCTCAACCAAATGGTATAAGACTTATACACAATGCTTATTACCACAAAACACAGATCAAGTTATAATTTTTGTTGTGTAACGTTTACTGTTCTAGAGAGTTATGCCCCTTTACAAACATAAACGTTTCCGTTCTCTTACTTAAGTTTGCCTCAACCATATATTATGAAACTTATACACAATACCTATTACCACAAAAGTCAGATCAACTACAAATTTGGGTAGTGTCACTTTTACCGTTCTTCAGTTATGTCCCTTTAAAACTTTATATGATATGCAAGCAGGGGCATCATGTGTGTCCCATGGACACATTCCCTTTTTATTTTCATCTCACTTTATAATTAACACCACTCTCATATTGTCATGATTTAAAATAATTTAAAAAGAAAATATCATCCTCCACACACATGGCCATGAAAGCACTGAGATATAATTTTTAGTTTAGTGTTTAATTGAATTAATAAATAGCATAAAAAAAGTTCTAAGGTTCACGTATTGTCTTTTTTTTTAAAAGCAACTTGTTGTTTGAAACAGTAATCGATGTAAAGGGTAAAATTTCAGTATACCCTATCAAGTATATATACCCTAATAGAAGTTTGACTTGTAGCTTTCTTCGGTTATACGTTTATTAGGTGAACAAAAAAAACAGTCTTTATATTTAGTAGTATAGATATTGCCATATGTATATTGTATTTGAATACACTGATGACCCGTGCAATATTAATGATATATATATGATTAATCACATGTGACGTCATATAAGTTTTACAAAATATATTTACAATAAACTGTTCCTTAATTTGAATGATAATTGTATGTATATTTTCCTAGGTTACAAACCTTTATGTGCTTTTATCAGAAAATATTTCTATTAGATTAAAGAGTCATTAAAAGTAAATGGACTAGACCAGTAATATGTTTATATATCTTTTACACAAATCAGTATCAGCTAAGAGAGAGAGAGAGAGAGAGAGAGAGAGAGAGAGAGAGAGAGAGAGAGAGAGAGAGAGAGAGAGAGAGAACATGTAAAGACCCTAGCCTCAAAAACAATTAATTTATTTGAAAAAAAACATTGCCCCCAACCATAAGAATACATGTCGGTGTCTTAATCTATTTATACGATTTATGCATCATGTACAACACGAATTGTTGAATGTGTGCGTTGCATTGTGTCAGAATGACAGTCAAAAACAAAATCTATTTTTTAAATCTAAACAAGTTGTCTTACTTGGAAAAAATTAGATGTGTTGCTTTAATTTATTACTAAAGAATTTCCGTCTTTTGTAGTTATACTAGATTTATAGTGTAATTTTCTTTTATTAGATTTTCTTCCTCACGTTAAACTGCATAAGAAAATCATTATAATAGCAAATTGTTTTTGTTCAATATCATGAACCCATATTGTATTTCTTCTCTTGTCATTATGGACTTTATTTTACTTAGCCCAACCTTGTTATTCTTTAAATAAATGGCGAGTTTGATTGGCATCCAAATTTGAATTCAAGCATTAACGTTGATAATAATAAATATTTAATGGCGGACATACATGAACACTTTGAAGATGTATTTTATACAAAACGTCGGTCAGATTACGCGAGACCAATTAAGTGGTAATGAAATAGAAAAATTACTGTAACGTTGTTAGTGAATGAGATTAATTTACAAAACAAATGTGGGTGCGATATGAAACAGTTCCGGATACATAAACTTTCAAGTAAGAGACGTATAAAGATAGGCAATGAATTTAATGCAAAAGGACAGTTATAAAATATTTTTTCTATGATCAGCTTTTTACACTAACAATGTACATCCGCTCTCTAGTAATAAGGTAAGTTAAGTGTAATTACAAGGTGTCAGCTACTCAACTGTCACATGACCCGATCAATTTATTCGATTATAACAGCATATAGTCTTTAACAATGATAAATTGATAAAATACGACGTCTGTTTAACTCAAAACATAAACATTATTCTTTAAATAACATTATTTTATTACAAAAATGTTGTACAGTAATTACAGAATGGCTTATTCTTTAAAATTGTATTTGGAACATTTTAGTTTAAAAAATATCGTTCAAATATTCTTTATTTCAAATCTGGGACTATTAGTATAATAGTCCCAGTTCAAATCGATTCGGAATTAAGAGTACAAAACAAAAATATACTTCATTTTTTCAATTCTTATCTTCTGATCATACTTCTAGATCAGAGGGCAAAGGAATAAAGACAACAGCACAATATAACATATTCACAAGTGTAATTCTTCAACACATATGTACAAATGTAAACCCTAATACGTAACTTTTTCATGCATCTATATATTGGTGAGTATTGTCCCGAGTAGATTGCAAGTGATATATTCCAATATTCATGCAATAACCTTCTAATTGTAACATGTGTAAAGCAAAGTTTGAAAAACTGTTTCATTAAAACATATTTTCGTCACTGATGACGACACTTATTTGAAGCTTTATTTGCACTAGAGCAATATAATATATATATGCCTAAAAAGTGAATTTTATCAATCTAGTATGCTGATTTTCATAAACAATCTTGAATGTAATACAAATTAAAAACCGAACCACGCTTGTATAATTCTAAAATTTCCAAGTCCAAGCAAATTAAATATTTACAACGGAGGCTGCGTAAATATGCATCCAAAAGGATACCAACACATTCAGCTGCTGTGGTTGGCACTACGCGAACTACACCTACTCATTGATCCCATTTGGTGCCAATGTTGTTAATTTTCTTATCCGAAATCTTTCCCAATGATTCTCTCCTCCCTTGACCAAGCAGTGTTGTGGTCAATGATGGTAATAGTCAGTGGATTCAGATGTGCCCCAGTGTGGCTAGGGGGTGCCCAGTGTGGTCAGGGGATCTCAAATGTCGACTGAGAGGAAGGTCTGGCTTACATTCATAGTCACTACGATGGCCGTTCATATTTTTGAGAAATGGTTGTTCTGACATACTGTTTACCACATTCACACTATAGAAGATACAAAGTAAGTGTAGCCTTCCAGGTAATTTTGCAAAATATGGTGTGTTTCGTATCAGCAGTGTGACTGTTAAAAAGTCTAGCAGTATCGCTACTGTTGGTCGTTATCTTAACAAAACACCTAGGGAAATAGCTCTATTAAAATCAAATAGCCTTTCATGGTTCATGTGTCAACTATGAAACAATGTTTTCTTGACGTATTTATTGGGGCCGTTCCGTGGATTTTGATTGAGATAAAGACCAACAGAGTTTTGATAATTGACCCTTTAAGAAGTATTTTTTTTCATTGCTAGAAACTATGACTAAACATAACACAGATTTTATCTTGATGCTGTAATTTGTCGATAATGAACTCCTTTCATCAAATATTAAACCCAAATGGCATCTTATTTCGTGATTCTATGAACAAAATAAGTCATGAAAATATTATTTGGGTGTCTACTTGGAGTAGCCGAACTCGTTTTGCAAACTAAATCATTCAAGCATAACGTCACAGTACCCAAATTGCACCTAGTACCCAAATTGCACCTATTCAACAAAAATTGCTGCGGAAATCTTACAAGTTTTCTTTGAGACTAAACAATTTATATTTTTATGATTTGACATTATACACGTCTTTCAACATATGTAAATACATTTAAATATACACAAAACGTTCACAGTATGTATCAACAGATGAAGCATTCACTGGAAAAAGTAAATCTACGGAAACGTCGCCATGCGACGTTCAGTAAAAGTCATCTTTTAAAAATGAGAAAATTAAATATGTTACAAGCATCCATTTCTTAAAAAATTAATAGTGAGCATGGACTAATGTCAAATTGTTCTAAATATTTGAAGAAATAAAACAAAACATTTTTTATTCGATTTTTAAGGATGTGAATTTAAGCATGGATGCAATTTGGGTACTCCTTGTTACAGAATCATGGATCGTTTGGATGTTGGTTCAAACCCATTTTTCTATGATTCAGTATGGATTTAAAATTAAATTGTTGTACATGTAACTATATAGTAAAAAAGGATACGTCTACAAAATAAGCACAGAATGGCAGCTTTTGTCTGGATCATAAAAATATGTAGGTGAATAAACTGTCAAAATAGGTGCAATTTGGGTACCTTCACGTTATAGTTCATTTCTAAATATATCGAGTAAAAAAAAAAAAAAAAAACTACTAGAATCTTTTAAGAACTCTTCCTTAATTGTATGGCCAGATGGTCCTATATTTAAAGAACAACGCGGAATCGAAAATTACTTAAGTAAATATAATCACAATGCATTTGGAAATTCGCAATTTATTCACCTGAGTATGCATGAAATATTGCCGCTGGAAGTTGAGCAAACAATAATCGACCAATCAAATTTGGTATTTAGCTGATTCTTTCTTATATTAAAAGTTTATAAACAGATTTCCTTACAGGGTTTGAACAATTTAAACACAGTTCTTGTTTTCGAGAAATTTGTTCCTTCGCTCAGCCAAGTTCTCATGCAGTTTATAATAAAAAGAACCAATTCAAAACACAGAAAGTAGTTTAAGACAGGGTCAATTCAATTTTTGAAAACTATTTTACCGAACGTGCGAGACCTTCATGCGTATTCAAGGTAGTTAACCCCCAGGTGTAGTTTTGAAAACTATCGTTTGTTATATAAAGGATTGACAGGTGGTAGTCTATATGAAATTTGACAACGAAAGTTTTAAATATAGAAATAAGAAGATGTGCATGGTATGATTGCCAATGAGACAACTCTCCACCAGAGACCAAATGACATAGAGATTAACAACTATAGGTCACCGTACGGTCTTCAACAATGAGCAAAACCCATACCGCATAGTCAGCTATAACGGCCCCGAAATGTAAAACAATTCGAACGAGAAAACTAACGGCCTGATTTATGTACAAAACAATGAACGAAAAGCAAATATGATATACAGCAACAAACGACAACCACTGAATTACAGGCTCCTGACTTGGGACAGGCACATACAGAATGTGGCGGGGTTAAACTAGTTTGTTGTCACCAAACCCTCCCCCTAACCATGGATAGTGGTGTAACAGCACAACATAAGAACAAACTATAAAAATCAGTTCAAAAGGGCTTAACTCATCAGATCGATACAAAGCAGAAAAACATCTAACAAAAACACAGACCGGACGTGGCAGGGTATTTATACATCCCCACAACAAAAAAAGACGCTAAGTATACAGATTTGAGAGTACTGGCATTTACTAACAGCTAGTTCAAGCCAATAGTATCAAACAAACAAAAATCATGAATCTAAGACTAAAAGCCTGGCAGTACCAAAATATACAACAGTCAAATCATTTTTTGTTTCAGGAAGGTAAAAACAGATCTGGATTTCGAAGCTTTCTCCTTACTGGGACCCCTCTCAGGTATCAATCTAAAACACTCAAATTTGGGTTTTTTTCCCTCAATTTTCCGAAACATAAATTGCATATAATATGTATAGATATTTAGGTACTGCCAGGTCGTAAAACATTTTTCAGGTGCGCAGGTGTATCTGTATTCAGACTAAATTTCGTGGTGTAAACACATGCGCAGGTGTATCTGTATTCAGACTAAATTACGTGGTGTGAACACATGCGCAGGTGTATCTGTATTCAGAGTAAATTTCGTGGTGTAAACACATATTCCTTTTTTGTCAAATGCATGGTTAAGATGAATCGTAAACAATCCGTTGTATGTATGAGTTTAACATTTCTTATGCTGTGGATTACATTTACCTATAACTGTGTATGTATGAGTTTAACATTTCTTATGCTGTGGATTGCATTTACCTATAACTATATTTTTTTTTACAAAAACAGGACATTTCTGAACAAAGAAAAAGATGGAAATGTTTAATCATTTTATTTGCAACAAAATAAAGTTTTCAAAAGAGAATTAAAACAAGATTGTCTGTAGTCATGTTACAGATAATAAATAAACACAAAGACATAATATTTCACATAAATTTCTATAGAAACTATTGATTTCAGTACCATATTGAATTTTAAATGCTGAAATGGTTATAGAACAATTACACGTACGGGAAGTTTGTTTTCATTCTTTGCACATTGAATTGAGTCGATATTGTTTCCTTCATTTTTGTGATTCACTGAAATAAAATATAAATAAAAACTATAGATTGCATAAAGACACTCATAAACCGTAAAAGGGCGAGTTTATTATCATTTATAAATAAAGTATACGATTCGCTTGCTTTCAATTGATTGTTTATAATTATGAATATTCTTAAAATATCATTATGATCTGGTATAGCTGTCTTTTTGTCGCCTCTATTAACGATCGTTTCAAGTTAGATGTTGTTAGATAAAATGTAGATTTTCAATGTACATGGCACAATGTGTTAATAGATTGAGCTAAAAGTCGGAAGTTGATAATACAGTCCCTTACCCCTTTCCCCTTTCGAATACTTTTGTATTACTGTCCCAAATCTTGAACCTCATAAGTTGTTTTCAACTTTATAAGAATAGGGAGATGTTGTATAATTGCCAGTGAGATAACTATCAACGAGAGACAAAAGGACCCGGATGCTTTAACTACAAATTTAAAAACACATTTTTTTTTTATTTTACTGCTGAAATTTACCCAAAGGAACTTGCTTTGAATAAATCTTACACAGACAGCAATAATTGTCCTTCTCTAGATTTTGATATTTCAGTACTAGTTTCACACGGCAAATGAAAGTGTTCCTTTGGTCGCTTCTTACGGTGTGTATGTTTCCCAACTTGCTTTCTAAGCCCGTGTCTGTAGTTGCGATTTAGATTTCAATGAACATAATTAATGTATAATTGATAAATTATTAAGTCAGGGATTTCGTTACCACAAATTGATTAAAACCTTACCAAATTCTTTCATAGATGCAGAGATTTGGTTCGAAAGTTTGGCTGCACCTGTAGAGTTCTAAATTTTACGGTGATGTTGTTTATAAAGCCCGTAAATTTAGATACGTTCCATGTTAACTAATTGATCCTTTGAATAAATTTATTCATAAAGGTTATCAATTTGACAAAGTAGTAAAATCATTAAATATTGTTTTTGTTGGTATTAACATTGATTTTGTTTTAACTAAGTATATATCCCTATATATGTACAGTAATGAGAACTCATGATCCTACATCCTGTTGATACTGTTTATTTATATGTTGGCATTGCATCATGTCATGAGTTTCTCAGACTGTTTACGACGTCTTTACACTAAATCCGTTTGATATGTAATGATTAATACTTTAGTCAGGGAGAACACGATTTATTTATTAGTTGTGATTGGCTTTGAACTAGCTTTCAGTCCGGGCTTTCAGTAACTGTGAGTACTCTTATTTCGGTGCTTTGTTTCCATTGATTTTATGTTAGTAGTTTCTGTGCCTCGTACCGATCTTATGAGTTAATCAAATTAAACTAGCAGGTTAAAAGTTGGCTCATTTTGTTGGTTAAGTACAGTGCTGGTTCATTTTCATATCACATTAAAATGTTCTCGTTTTAGTATGCATGATATATTTTCCACTGGACATTAAACACAAAGTAATCATCATCATCATCATCATTTTGAGTCCTCGGTGCTCTTCAACTTTTAACTTTATTTGGACTTTTTAGTTATAACTTTTTTACTCGAGTGTCAATGATGAGTCTTTTGTAAACAAAACGCGTGTCTGGCGTTGAAAATTGTAATCTTCTTCTTCTTCCTGGTACGGGAAAGACTCCGGTGCCGGAGTGTGGAATATCCCGGAACTGTGGCGCTATGTACATGCAAATGGATGTCGAAAATTTTGTTATAATAAATTAAAAAAAATTGCCACAGTTCAATTACAATTTAAAATAACATTAGTTGTAGCTTAATGTTAAACGTATTCACATTATGTACAGTGGCTAAATACACTAATTAATTAGCCAGACTAGAACCTCCAAATGTTAAGGTGGAGATACCACCTTTGAAGGATTCTAGGGAGGGTGACATGCAAATTGTTTCTGGGAGATCGTTCCAGACAGCAATAGTACTTGGGAAAAAAGATGATTTAAAAAAGTCTTTATTTGTATATATATGTCGAAATTTATGTAGGCCTCTAGTTCGCCTGTCAGATTGTGTCAGGACGTCATTGGTGACTTCAACCAATTTCCCCCTTAATCTTATAAATCAAGACAAGCTTAGCTTTTGTTCTACGGGAATGCAAGTTTTCCCATTTTAGTTTGTTTAACATACCAGTGACAGCACCTGGTGATCTATCGTTATAGTCATTAAAAACATATCTTGCTGCCTTACGCTGTATCTGCTCAATTTGGTTTATTTGGCTTTGTTTGTACGGATCCCAAACTGGTGAGGAGTACTCGACGGTCGGACGCACAAGTGATGTAAGGTTTTTAACCTTACGTGTACAGTTTTTCATGTTTCTACGTAAAAATCCTAGTGTTTTATTTGCCTTTGAGGTTATATTATTAATATGGGGCCCCCAATCAAAATCATTGCTTATTGTAACTCCTAGATACTTGATATCTTTGACAGATTCAAGTACATGGTTATGTAATTTATATTGAAATAAATTATTTTTCGACTTTTTAGAAATATTTATTACATAGCATTTTTCAGGATTAAATTTCATTTGCCATTCAGATTCCCAATTTTCAAGGCTTGATAGATTTTTTTGGAGTGCTTGAGACTCATTTATATTATTTGATGTTTCATAAAGTAAACAGTCGTCAGCAAAAAGACGAACCTTACAGGAGACATGCTCAGGTAGGTCGTTTATGAATAGCAAAAATAAAGTTGGGCCTAATACTGTGCCCTGAGGAACACCAGAGTCAACAGCTAATTTGGAAGATTGAACACCGTTAAGCAGGACTTGCTGTTGCCGGTTTGACAAAAAATCTTTTATCCAAAGTAAGTTATTTTCACGTATACCATAATAATTAAGTTTTGTTATTAATCTTTCATGGGGGACCTTATCAAAAGCTTTAGAAAAATCTAAAAGTATTGCATCAACTTGATTACCTTCTGCTAAGTATTTGGCTATGTCCTGGATGCTGATGACAAGTTGTGCTTCACAGGAACGTTTACTCCTAAAGCCATGTTGGCAATCATTTAAAATATTATTTAAATCTAAATGTTTTCTAATATTACTTGTTAAGACGTGTTCTAAAACCTTACAACATATAGCCGTTAAAGAAACCGGTCTATAGTTAATTGCATTATGCTTATCTCCCTTTTAAAAATTGGCACAACATTTGCCTGTTTCCACTCTTCTGTGATTTTTCCATCATTTATGGATTTTGAAAAAGAATACAAGGAAGGGGATATCTCTTCCGACAGTTTATTAAGGAAAATAGCAGGGATATTATCAGGCCCACTAGCTTTATGGGGGTTTATATTTTTAAGGAGTTTAATTATGCCATTGATATTAATGGTTATATCTGGCATGGTGGGGTAGGGACTTCTAGGTTTATTTGGCATTGAAGTTTTGTCTTCTTTAGTAAATGCACTTTTAAATTGTTCATTTAAAATATTTGATTGTGTTTGTGGATCACTATAAAGTAATCCATCTTTACCTCTCAAAGGTGAGACTCCTGATGTTTCAGTCTTTTTCCCTTTTATGTATTGCCAAAATGATTTTGGTTTTTCCTCAAGTTGTGGACTTATGATTTCTTCCATATATTTACTTTGGGCTTTCCTAATTTCTCTTTGAGCTGTTGCTTTAAGCTTTTTGTATTTATCTTTGTGGATTTGTTTCCCAGTTTTTTTAGTTTTATTAAATGCTCGTCTTTGTTTTTACATAAACTATCAATTTCTTTATTTGCCCAGGGATTTGTATATTTAGATTTTGTCATTTTACTTGGTATATTATCATTGATGATTTTTATTATTCCATCTCTAAACTTAATCCACCACTGATCTATAGTAAGTTCTAATGTGGTCTGGCTTAGCAGATCATATATAAATGATTTAGTAATATTTTTAATTTTTTCTAAATCTACCTTCTTCCATAAGAAAATTTTATGGGGGCATTGCGTAGCTCTTTTAGGCTTACAAATGGCATCAACCAAAACTATGTTGTGATCCGATATACCGGGTATTGATTTAATTTTGGTTATAAGATTTGGTTGGTTGGTACAAAAGATGTCTAAAATATTATCTTTCCTGGTAGGAAAATCCTGGTATCTATGCTAAGTTTATCTACAAGTCATTAAACATTTAACATTTGTGCATTTAGATATGCTTATAATTCATTTCAAGTAATACATTGATATGACGAATTCGCACCCGCTTTTTACAGTATGATTTTTTACTATTTTGTTATATTTCATATTTCAATCAAATATAATTGTTTTCGAATATATTAGGCAGATTAAATTTTAAATTTAAAACATTAAAACACAACATTTAGTAGATTATATTTCTAATCGTAGAGTTCGCGACCAAACTGACATTCAAGTTAGTATTTTATCGAACTAGCTATATATTTTTCAATAATTGGAAACTGTATAGGACATAGCTCTAATCATTGTTAATGTTTGTTGTAATCCATCATCAATACCTTCTTGAAATTTAGGAGTGATTATTTGTAATTAATATATTTATTGAAATTTGTCTTTTTTTTATTTATATTAAAGTGAGACTAGCTATCATTAGTGAGAAAACAATGATTTATTGAAAAATAGAGGTTAGCAGGTTCTTTCTCATTAATTCTTTTGTTATATTTTAATTAATATTTATTTTAGATATAAGCGAAAAATGTGGGTGGTATGAGTTTTTTTTTTGCATTTTTATTACTTATTATACGTTCAATATAGGGCGGTAGTCATTGTGGCGTTCTGATAACATCGTTTTAAATTCGCCGTTTCAAAATCTAAAATAATATGGGTATCATGTGTTAATGTTCGTACCCAAAAACAACGTTACGATATTGGTTGAATTTCCATTGCTCAGGACGTTTTTACCCAATCACGATGTTTGAGTGTACGCATTTTTGAAGATTTTTTTACCCAGAACGAATGACGTGTTATTCAAATGTATACAGATTTGTGCTGATAGTAATATTGTATAAGGGGAGGGAAAACGTATTGCCTCTTGGACATATTATGTGCCTGTCCCAAGTCAGGATAGTGTAATTCATGGGCTTTGTTCATTGTTGAAGGCGGCCGTACGGTGACCGATAGTTGTTAATTTCTGTGTCATTTGGTCTCTTGTGGAAAGTTGTCTCATTGGTAATCATACCACATCTTCTTATTTTTGTATTAGATTATTTAATTTGTTCGTTTTATTTTAACACTCAATTCTTTATTTATTTTCTCGATTTTTCTCTATTCTTTATTTATTTTGTCCATTATTCTCTAATCTTTATATTTTAGCACCCCACTATTCTCTCTCTTTATTTTTTTTTTACCGTTTTTTTTTTTTTTCTATTCTGTACTATTTCAAGTTGGCCCAATATTTTCTATTCTGTAAACCCCATCCGACCCTCATTAATGTTGGTGCAAAGTAATTTATAATCAGACCTTTAAAGGGTTAATAATCAATTTAAGTGAACTGTACAGTACATATGTATACAATTTTTTTTTTTTTTTTGCCATAAAGAAGACTAAAACATTTGAAGAAAACATAACTAGGATCCAATTTAATTAAGCATGATCGAATTTTAAAAAAAGGGGGAGGACGTTGTGACTAGTGTGGTTGATTGTAGTGTTTGTTAATGTCCATCATTACAAATTGGTTAAATTTAATGAATGTTGTTATTTACAATTTTTGTATTAAAGAGAAAAACGAACCCCTTTTAAACAAAACTAGGAGTCAGATAATATGCTCCGGAATGGTGAACATTTTCTGCTTCACTAGAGGCACCGTCAGATAATGTGCTCCGGAAGGGTGAACAGATCCTGTTCCAATAGAGGCACCATCGTGTGTTACTCATGGTCAGTACAAATTCGGTTATGAGTATCATTCGATGATGTCACAATCGAAGAAAAGGAGAACGGGGTTGTGCTTAGGATGGTCTGTGACACCGATATTTCAACCAAGTCGTGATTGCCTCCACAAGACTTTCGAAGGAATTACTTCAACTTCATCAGACGGAACATATTTGTTACAATAGCTTTCTGGTAAGAAGTAACCATCTGCTTTGGAATATCGTATCAACTGGGGGAGGGGATATATATTCCATATGCAGGCGCTGCTGGAATGTTACATAGAAATGGAAAGTTCACAATTGGAAAGATGAAAGATAGGAACAGACTAATCTTTAAAATATGGAGGTATTTTCAATTGAACTGATTTATAATGGAGGACATTTCCTAAATTGATGGCATTGAGACCTATATTGACAAATGAAGGTTTAAGAAGATTGTTTTCTGTGACATCTTTTCAAATGTCAACTGGTCTGAAAAGTCTGTGAAGGCTATATCCCAGATGATAATTCTAAGTTTGTATTGGTTTGAATGTGGATTTGTGACAATGGTTTTAAAGTTTTGAATACACCTTCGTTGGGATGTGATGAATACCCAACGGCATCTGTGTAAATGAAAGGTTTTTTTCTGGAAACATCATGAATAGTAGGTTATGTATAATAACGATGACCATGGCTGTCTCTATGACGAGGAGCAGAGTTGAAAATGTTCATCACAGAAATGGACTAGATAGAATACCTATAGCCTGAAGTGTGTCATTGCAACCATAGGGTGTCACGATAAAATATCTATAGCCTGAAATGTGTCATTGCAACCAAAGGGTGTCACGTTAGAATACCTATAGTCTGAAGTGTGTCATTGGAACCATAGGGTGCCATGTTAGAATACCTATAGCCTGAAGTGTGTCATTGGAACCATAGGGTGTCACGTTAGAATACCTATAGCCTGAAGTGTATTGGAACCATAGGGTGTCACGTTAGAATACCTATAGCCTGAAGTGTGTCATTGGAACCATAGGGTGTCACGTTAGAATACCTATAGCCTGAGGTGTGTCATTGGAACTATAGGGGGTCACATTAGAATACCTATAGCCTGAAGTGTGTCATTGGAACCATAGGGTGTCACAATAAAATATCTATAGCCTGAAGTGTTTCACGTAAGAATACCTATAGCCTGAAGTGTGTCATTGGAACCATAGGGTGTCACGTTAGAATTCCTATAGCCTAAAGTGTGTCATTGCAACCATAGGGTGTCACGATAGAATACCTATAGCCTGAAGTGTGTCACGTTAGAATACCTATAGCCTGAAGTGTGTCATTGGAACCATAGGGTGTCACGTTAGAATTCCTATAGCCTGAAGTGTGTCATTGGAACCATAGGGTGTCACGTTAGAATACCTATAGCCTGAAGTGTGTCATTGGAACCATAGGGGGTCACGTAAGAATACCTATAGCCTGAAGTATGTCATGGAACCATAGGGTGTCACGTTAGAATACATATAGCCTGAAGTGTGTCACGTTAGAATACCTATAGCCTGAAGTGTGTCATTGGAACCATAGGGTGTCACGTTAGAATACCTATAGCCTGAAGTGTGTCATTGCAACCATAGGGTGTCACGTTAGAATACCTATAGCCTGAAGTGTTTCATTGGAACTATAGGGGGTCACGTTAGAATACCCATAGCCTGAAGTGTGTCATTGGAACCATAGGGTGTCACGTTAGAATATCTATAGCCTGAAGTGTGTCATTGGAACTATAGAGGGTCACGTTAGAATACCCATAGCCTGAAGTGTGTCATTGGAACCATAGGGTGTCACAATGAAATATCTATAGCCTGAAGTGTGTCATTGCAACCATAGGACGTCACGTTAGAATACCTAAAGCCTGAAGTGTGTCATTGCAACCATAGGGTGTCACGTTAGAATATCTATAGCCTGAAGTGTGTCATTGCAACAATAGGTTGTCACGATAGAATACCTATAGCCTGAAGTGTCACGTTAAAATACCTATAGTCTGAAGTGTGTCATTGGAACCATAGGGTGTCACGTTAGAATACATATAGCCTGAAGTGTGTCATTGCAACCATAGGGTGTCACGTTAGAATACCTACAGCCTGAAGTTCGTCATTGGAACCATAGGGTGTCACGTTAGAATACCTATAGCCTGAAGTGTGTCATTGGAATTATAGGGGGTCACGTTAGAATACCTATAGCCTGAAGTGTGTCATTGCAACCATAGGGTGTCACGTTAGAATACCTATAGCCTTAAGTGTCATTGGAACCATAAGGTGTCACGTTAGAATACCTATAGCCTGAAGTGTGTCATTGAAACTATAGGGTGTCACGTTAGAATACCTATAGCCTGAAGTGTGTCATTAGAACTATAGGGTGTCACGTTAGAATACCTATAGCCTGAAGTGTGTCATTAGAACTATAGGGTGTCACGTTAGAATACCTATAGCCTGAAGTGTGTCATTGCAACCATAGGGTGTCACGTTAGAATACATATAGCCTGAAGTGTGTCATTGCAACCATAGGGTGTCACGTTAGAATACCTATAGCCTGAAGTGTGTCATTGCAACCATAGGGTATCACGTTAGAATACCTATAGCCTGAAGTGTGTCATTGCAACTATAGGGTGTCACGTTAGAATACTTATAGCCTGAAGTGTGTCATTGGAACCATAGGGTGTCACGTTAGAATACCTTTAGCCTGAAGTGTGTCATTGCAACCATAGGGTGTCACGTTAGAATACCTATAGCCTGAAGTGTGTCATTGGAACCATAGGGTGTCACGTTAGAATACATATAGCCTGAAGTGTGTCATTGCAACCATAGGGTGTCACGTTAGAATACCTATAGCCTGAAGTGTCATTGCAACCATAGGGTGTCACGTTAGAATACCTATAGCCTGAAGTGTGTCATTGGAACAATAGGGTGTCAAGTTAGAATACCTTTAGCCTGAAGTGTGTCATTGCAACCATAGGGTGTCACGTTAGAATACCTTTAGCCTGAAGTGTGTCATTGCAACCATAGGGTGTCACGTTAGAATACCTATAGCCTGAAGTGTGTCATTGCAACCATAGGGTGTCACACTTCCCAGTTCTCCAATCCAGTAAGAGGATTCTTTAGTCCTGTGGACAATCCAGTAAGAGGATTATTTAGTCCTGTTGAATATTTTTTCAGCTGATAGGAACTGATATAGAAAGGATTGATCAGCCTTTTTTAAATGTTGATAAGCAATCAGATGTGATTTGGATTGGGATAATGTTTAATCTATGGCCCCACATTTTTTGTTAAGCCTTTCTTTTGTTTTACCGACATATACCAATCAGCAATAATCTGTAAACAAGATTTAACACCTTTTGAGGAAAGATTATACCAGGAAAAAATCTGATAAGTACTTAGTGTCTTTTTGTTGTGGGGATGTATAAGTACCTGTCCACATCCACTCTGTGTTTTTGTTAGATATATTTCTATTTGTATCCATCTGATGAGTTGAGCCTTTTTCAACTGATTTTTATAGTTTGTTCTTATGTTGTACTGTTACACCACTGTCCCAGGTTAGGGGAGGGTTGAGTGCTCACAAACAAGTTTAACCCCGCCACATTCTTTATGTGCCTGTCAAAAGTCAGGAGCCTGTAGTTCATTGGTTGTCGTTGGTTCATGTCTGTCATATTTGTTTTTCGTCAATTGTTTTGTTATAAATTAGGCTGTAGTTTTCTCAATTGAATTGTTTCATGTTTTTCATGTTGGGGCCTTTTATAGCCAACCATTCAGTTGGGTTATTCTCATTGTTGAAGGCCATACGGTTGCCTATAATTGCTTACATCCACTTTATTTGAACTTTGGTGGATAGTTGTCTCATTGGCAATCATACCACATCTTCTTATTTTTATATTATCAAAGTCTGCTCAAACAGTTTAACTTTTGGGCATGATGGGTCAAAGTTCAAACACATACAACATCACAAAGCTGTGATGGGTGATATAGGCGGACAAAAGTTTCACTAGTTTTAAAACTATTTATTATTCAATTATACATTCTCACATACTCAATCACATATACAAAACTATCAACCAATCACAATCAAGGAAACTTGAAATACTCATATTTACTTCACTACAATAGATTTGGGTCAGATTAATACATAATTTTGCTTCTTATAAATTTTGACTTTTCATCCACTTGAGGAAATAAACATAACAGAAAATATTTGACTTCACAATAAAAATAAAAATGTAAGCAGACTTTTTTTTTAACATACTGTGAAAGTACTTAAATTCGTGGGTATCAATTTTCGTGGTTAGATAAAAAATTACATGTTCGTGGGTTTTTAATTTCGTGGATTTTAGATTTCTTAAAAAAAAAAAAAAAAATTGAAGCCACTAGAAACAAAGATTACAAATTGTCTCGTTTGAAGGGAATTGCAAAGTAAACATTTAAATTGTTGCACCCGCATAGTGATGACACTAATTAACCTGAGATCGAGTGATCAACAGATTAAAGACCATCAAAGGTGTTAATTAGGCCATAAACATGTCACTTAAAGAAAACAGTTACATAAACAAATGCTACAAATGTACATTAATTGTAAAATTAATTCTTATCAAAAGCAAGTCCAGCATGAAATTGTTATTTCCCGTACAAGAATTTTGAGGATATAAAATGAACACTTTATCATAGCATATCATCACCGGAAATCTGACTTTCATCGATCAAAAATATTTTTTATGAGAATTAAAAGATCAGAAGTTGTACAGTTTAGGTTTTTTAAGATTAAATGGGTATAATCCTGCATGCAGTTGTAGTTCATAGTGCATTTGCCCTGAGACTACTATTATAGTAGTCTCAGATTTGTTGATATTCAATGTTTTTTCTAGATCATATCGGTAGTCAAACCTACATGGGAATCTTTTCATATCTTGATCTGGACAACAGTTGTTATATTTCGTTGGACACTTAAATTCGTGGATAAAGTCATCCACGAAAACCACGAAAATTGGTTCCCCACGAATAAAAGTACTTTCATAGTATTACATCAGTTGGTCCTAACTTGTTGTAGTTGAATTTTTAGAACTTCATCTTCAATGATTTTTGCATTGCAGTTACTGTCAGTTAGCAGTAATATCAGTAAAATTAAAATATAACATTTTAATGGAATAGCCCTTAGCAGTAATATCAGTAAAATTAAAATATTACATTTTAATGGAATAGCCCTTAGCAGTAATATCAATAAAATTAAAATATTACATTTTAATGGAATAGCCCTTAGCAGTAATATCAGTAAAATTAAAATATTACATTTTAATGGAGTAGCCCTTAGCAGTAATATCAGTAAAATTAAAATATTACATTTTAATAGTGAAGTATGGTATTTTATAATTGTAATGCAACACTGTCTGTATTTTTAAAACATTTTTGACTGGATAAAGCGACAAATTTAAGAGCATCAATTCAAAGATTGATGATCTGATATTGGCATACAAGCCCTGATGTCATGTAAATGATTATACTATGTAGTTTTAACAGTGTGCACTATAATAGTATTCTACTTGAATATTAAGGCAAGGGCATCATCTCATTTCCAATCAAACATTTTCAAGTTCATAAATTTTGGATAAAAGATTTTTGTCAGTTTTGCATTACATTTTAGTGGATACAATGAAATTCTTGAAATATTTATGCATTATATCCCTTGCAACTTTTATGTAAGTGCTGTTAGATTTTATACTAGCATTAATATCTAAATCCATTTGAACAGTAATCTATTAAATAACACTGTGTATCATGTTACAATAAAAGATAGTCACAGTCAGTTACATTGGAATATAGTTGCAATCTTCACAGTAGAAAACTAGTCATAGTCTTTACAATGGAAAATAGTCACAGTCCAGATCTGACCATCATGGAAATGAAATGAGATGAATTACCACAATGATGAACAATGTGTTTTCATTTTTTCTTTTGTCCTGAAGGTCTCTCAAAGCTTTGTTTCATGCCTCCACCTTTTGCTGTATGGAATTTGAGATTTTGTGATGTGTCCGTCATCCATGGAGCATCAAACTGTGTTGTATCTTGATCCACAAGATGGGTGTATTTTGTCCTTCCTGAACGTCCAAAGTTCTTAACCTGTTGATATACAAAAATATTATATATATATTTGTATGTTTTGTGGTATTTCTCATGTCTAGAAAAAGGGTGGAAATTTTTTCAATTAAACTGTATATGAAAATGTATTATTGTGTGCTATGGAAAAATTTAACAACAAATTGAAGGCTAGCTTTTTTGCCAATTTCGATGTGTAGCAAATTTTGTGACATTGTATTTTCATGACAATCTTTTTCTTCTTTACTACAAAAGTAAAATAATAAATTTGGAAGTATTTTGGCCAAATTATTTTTTCTCAAGAAATTATTATTCAGGAATAAAAATTTGTTTACAATAAACTGTGCTCAAGATTCTATATGATAAAATGATAGACTTAAACTCAGTTCCTTACTTTTATTAACAACTTATTCTCATATTTGATTTATAACATACTAAAATGTTTATATCCAAATTAAAAAAAGTATAAAATAAACAATTTACGATGCATGGGTTTGATAATTTTTAATCAGTATTTTGTGTGTATTTTAGTCTTGACGCAATCTAATTGACCATCAAGGTTTCCTCTGAAGACTCCTGATGGTCATATAACTAAATATAGACATAAAAATAGATATAAATAGATAGCGAACCTGTGCGATTGGATTTTTCTAGGTCTGTTTGATTTCATATTATAGGTTAAAAATATATGTTAATCATCATTTTTACCTGTATGAAAATGATTTTTTGTGGATCGAATCAGTCAATCAAATCGTTTCCCCATGTTTCTGTTTCAATGTTGACATTCTTTTCCTTATAATAACTGAACATGCCTAATTCATGTGTAACCAATCTCTAGATAAGAGGTTAAATTAAAGGTTACATAATTACGGATTCAATTAGGTCAAATTATTCACTTGCATTTGTAAATGACATACCTGCATGACTTTAGGTAAGACTGTCTTGTTAAAGTGATCTTCCAGTGTGGGAGAAGAGAAATCTTGTTGTAATCTGTCATCATCTGCATCCTGAAAAAAATATATTAGTTAAATAAAAGTTATTATAAACTGTTATCACAGAGATATGTCTCGCCTTTTTCTAATTTTAATAATGCAAATGTTGAAATTAAAATAGCAATACTTTAACAATGCATGTAAGTTATGCAAATATTCAAAGTCGATGAACCATGACTGAAGGTACATGGCTAAACAATCTCCATGGAATGAGATGTGCCAATGCTAATACAACTGCATACCAAATACCGTTGACTTATTATAAGTCGTTCCCTTTAAACAAACCTAAACACAAACATTAACTTGTAAACTATGTAAAAGTTTCAAAGTCAATGAACCATGATCAGGGGTGGGGCTATATTATCTCCATGGAAACGATATTTGCAAATGCCAATAAATTTGCATACCAAATATCATTGACTTAACATTAGCAGTTCATCTTAAACTGATCTAATCACAAACTAATACATGTATACTAAGCAAAAGTTTCAAAGTAAATAGACCATGACTGATGGGGCAGGTTCAAATATTCTCCATGGAAATGAGATGTGCTAATGCTTATACAACTGAACACCAATTAACATTGGCCTACCACTAATGGTTCCCCTTGAACTGACCTAATCACAAACTAATACATGTTAACTTAGCAAAATTTTCAAAGTCTATAGACCATGACTAAGGGGGCGGAGCCAAATAATCTCCATGGAAATGAGATATGCCAATGCTTATACAACTGCATACCAAATATCATTGACCTACCACTAGTGGTTCCCCATAAATTGACCTAATCACAAACTAATACATGTAAACTATGAAAAGTTTCAAAGTCAATAGACCTTGACTGAGGGGCCGGGGCCAAATAATCTCCATGGTAATGAGATGTGCCAATGCTAATACAACTGCATACCAAATATCATTGACCTACCACTAGTGGTTCACCATGAACTAGACCTAATCACAAACTAATACATTGTTGACGCCACCGCCGCCGCTGACGCCGGAAACAGCATACCTATGTCTCGCTTTTTGACTCCGTCAAGGCGAGACAAAAACAGAGATGTAGGTTTAAGGTCAATGTAACAGCTATTGATCAGAATATTGAGCAGTATATCTAACTGGAAATGAATCTGATAAGCTTTTCAGTATAAAATTGATAAAATTGATAAAATCCCAAACTTCAGGAGATGCGAGATTTATGGATTTTGGAAGCATCTGACTGCAAAACCATCTAGATTGCTCAATAAATTAAACACATTAACAAATACAAGTTTTATCTTAAAATTGATATATTTTGTTAAATAAAATTACCTATATAAGTGTGATTTATTTGATGTGAAGTGCTTTATAATGGTTTGTAAAATTCGCAATTAATGCTGGGAATGCAATCGGCGCCATTTTTTTATTGCCCTGTTTGCATTCTGTACCCTTCTCTGATGAAACGAATCCGATAATGATAAATTTGAAGCGACAGATTACAAGTTTGATACACTGGCATCACTCATTACGTAGTTTGAATGGCATCTATTGCTAATTAGAAATTATACAGATAATAGGGAGTACGTATTTTACACTTGTCTGTTTCTGTATCGTGTAATTTATTTACTATGACCTGACGATAAAATCTGCAATAAATAGGTAGTTTCAAGTCCCGTCAATATATATGTTCTTGATCAGATTTAAGGATATTCCATACCTGCCAACTTTCACTATTTTGGCTCCAACTACAAGATGTTGACCTTTTCTCACTACTACACAATTGTGATTGTGAAAAAAAGCCCTTTAAACATTATTTTGTGAAAACCTACACTAAAAATTGACTGGTTTCCCATTTTGAACTTTTCCAAAGGGAGACAATCATGACCAGCAATAATTAGCCAATGAAAATCAGTATTTCCTGTAATAGTTTTTATTACTATGATTTAAATCAGGCTTTATGAATATTAATCTAATTTAATACAATGAAGTGTGCTTACTTTGACATAATTGGGAGCCTTGTAAAGAAGAAAGCATGTAAAATCATCTGACATTTCTGTACGATTCTGTTTTAATATTATTTCTTACCAAGAAGAATGCCCCTCTGTGGTAATATTTCTGTAAGAATTTGTATTTCCCTTTAGGAGCCTTATTTGTGACAGTTTTAGGATTTAGTTTCAAATCCTGTCTTCTATCTTCCTCTGTCATGTTTCTCATTCTCTCTATCTCAGATTTCTCCTTCTCTATTCTACAATATAAATAACACGTTATTACCTATCATAATCAGAGAGTCAAAATAAATACTGTACATCATGTTTTTTTGTGTCTGCCTTTTTTTCACGATTTAATGACAAAATGATCAAGTTTAATTTTCATTGTATATTATTTTCACTGATTGGTCATAGTAGTCTAGTGTACTTAGTTGTAAACACCATAAACTTTATCAACTGATAGGGAATTGATAACAAAATAATACAAATTCTCCCAACTAAAATACACATAGTTCCAAGAATATTAAAGGAAGGTAAGTTATGTACAATGCAGCATGTGAAAATTAAAAGATTTTGATACAATTTGTGATGGTTTAACAGAGCATTTCAGAAGCAAATGAAAATAAAAATTTCTTAAATGTAATAAAAGAAAAATGGGTTACCTTATCTTGCTTTGTAAACATTTTGAAAATTAATACAAGAGGCTCTCTAAAGCCTGAATCACTCACCTGTGATTTTTTGCTTAAATCTTTCATCAATGATTATTTTTGCTTTTCAATATATATTAAATAGTGGCTTAAAAATTCCATTTAAATGTTCTTTGTATCTGTAATATTTTCTTCAAAAGCAAAAAAATGCATGTTACCCCTATGTTCCATTTTAGCCAAAGTGGCTATGTTCTTGACATACAAGGAAATAAAATACAAAATTTATATTAGATACTCTGAAACTCATTCAGCCCAAGTTTGGCTGAAATTGATTCAGCAGTTTCAAAGGAGAAGATTTTTTAAAGTAAGCAAACTAGATGAACAAATTGTGTAAAATTGTCTTTAAAGGGAATAACTCTTTAAGGGGTCAATTGACAATTTTGGTCATATAAGCTAATTTGTAGATCTTACTTTGCTGAACATTTTTGCTGTTTACAGTTTATCTGTATCTATAATAATATTCAAGATAATAACCAAAGACTGCAAAATTTCCTTAAAATTACCAATTTAGTGGCAGCAACCCAACAATGGGTTGTTAGATTCATCTGAAAATTTCAGGGCTGATAGAACTTGACCTAATGAACATATTCCCCCATGTCAGATTTGCTCTAAATGCTTAAGTTTTTGAGATATAAGCCATAAACAGCATTTTACCCCTATGTACTATTTTTAGCCATGGCGGCCATGTTTTTTTGACGAAACAGAAAATAAAACAGACTTTATTCAAGATACCCTAAGGATCATTCAGCTTAAGTTTGGTTGGAATTGGTTAAGTAGTTTCAGAGAAGATGTTTGAAATAGTTTACAACGGACAGATGACGACAACAACAACAGACGACAGACGCAAAGTGATGGCAAAAGCTCACATTTCCTTTGGAAAGGTGAGCAAATAAAAGAGGTTGAATAGCAGTAATATCAACCTTAATAAAAAATAAAAACTGATATTAACATACAGTTCACTCATTTCAATTTGAATTGTAACATGTGTAAAGGAAGGAACAAAGTTAAGAATTCCAGATATTTCTTAACGTTGAAACTGGATGCCTGTTATGATATTATTTTGTGTGATTGAAAGAGCATTGGGAGAGAGTAAACAGCTATATCCAGTATACAGGCCTACAAAGACTATATGTGTTAAATATTTTAAGTGAAACAATCTATACAGTTCCACATTGTAGTATATCATACTAACGTTTCTCTCTCTTCCTTGTCCCGTTTCAGCCTCCGTAACTCCCGTACTTTCCATGCTTCATACTCCTCCTCATCATTTTCCTCACTTGATTCCAGCTGATCACATGCCTCTGCCATAATCTTTTCTTCTTCAATCTCCCGGCGAGCTTCGTCAGCCACCATCTGTAACAGAACATCGCAAATATATGTGAAATGCTAATCCACTACTTCTATATTTCTTCTGCTTACTTCTTTGACTTTATCTGCATACATTTCACTTTTATATATGAAGTATTGATATCTCTTAATATATATTATTTGTAAAAGCATTTATCTATTATCAAGAAATATCACAGTGAACCTTTTGATATAAAAATAAGGAGATATTGTATGATTATCTATGACAACTATGCACCTTAGTTCAAATGATGTGGATACATGAGCAAGCAATTTTAGGTCACGGTACCATTGTATGGAAGTTGATGCTAGGATCTTGGCACTCTAAAAGAATGTTTGGTGTTAAATTAGAGCTGGGTTCGAGTTGCACAGACTTTAGTTTTAAGGAAGTTTTTTGTTGACTTTTGTTTGACGTTTTTTTTTTTTGAGGCCATGATATTGTCTCTCTTCAACTTATGACTTTTGATTTTCCCTATGGTATCTTTTTCCTCTTTTTAAAATCAATTCACACTTGAAGATTTTTCAATGACCATCAAGTTGAAGTACAGCAATAAAGAATTCTTAATTTGATATATTATTTTCAAATATTCTGTAGACTAATTAATTTTTGCAGATACTTTTTTCAAATTTAGTGCTTTCGTGCCAAATTTCTTATGCTATGTTCTTGATTTTCTAATTTGGTAAATGTATTCACATCAGATCCAAGATTCCAAAGGAGTAAGTTCGGTAAGGGCCAAATTTGGCCCCAATTATTAAGTTCAATGTTTCAGGATAAAATGTGTTTTAAATTGATTAAAAGACATGTGAGAAAGTTATATAGAACTATTTTGCCAGAGTTTTATTTTTAAGCATTGATTTTGACATCCCAAATAGGTTGAAAATAGATATTTTTGCGAAATTGGACAAAATCGTCCGGATTTCAACAAACTTAAGAAACATAGAGCGCAGGCGTCAACAAACAAAATATTCAAGTCAGATATGTAAAATGTCATAACAAACCTTAGCCTTAAATATCTTTGTTGTCGACGCATGTGCTCTATCATTCAGGAGAATTACTGAAATAAGTGATTTATAAATCACTTATTTAAGAAGCAAATTCGAAATTTTTTCATAAATTGTGATTTTATAGTTTTACCAAAATTTTAAACATTTAGGTTTAGATTATATCTTATTATTAGTAAAATTGGAAAAAATGAACCTTTTTCTTCTTTTAAGTAGCAAGGTTTATGCCTTTGATGCAATCATTTAGCTGCAAATTCTATTTTAGTTGAAAAATGCTATAATGAAGGCTTTACATAATGAACTGATTCTTTCTTAACAGATTTTTCCCAGCAGTGGGAGTAATTTTCCTGTAAAATTTAAGGTTTCATCTTACAGATTATGTAATAAAATTTTACTGTTCGCGATCAAAATTTCAATGTTCGGGGGTGTTGAAATTAGTGGGGGTAATTAAAATAATAATACTTAAAGAAGTGATTTTTTGGAAGAAAATAGAGGTATGATACTTAAACGTGATTTTCATGTCATTATCCCAGATTCAGTACAAGGTCATCACCTGACATGACCGGTCAACACAGATGTTGGTTCTGATAATTTTAGCAACATAATTAGTCCCTGGATCATTAGTATTGTATATTTAAAGCTACAATAAAATTAAATCACTTAGTCTAGTGATTTATTTGTACTTCTTAAATAGGTGATTATTAAAGAAAGACAACTCTTACTTCCAACATTTGTGGACAAAATGTTACTTGAATCAGTGATTTAAAAATCACTTATTTAAGTAAGTCCCCTGACTGTCTATGTTTCCTCTCCAAAAATTCAACGTAAATTTACCCGTTTTCATCGAATTTTCGCGGAAAATCAAAATGAGTGCTATTTGTGACGTCATGAATAGAACGCAAAAACATAAATTTTCAACAAAATGACATTTTTCCAATCTAGTCATTTTATTACCTTTGATTCCTTATGACATTGGTCAATAAATCCTAATTTCAATTTTCAGCTAGAATAAGGGGCCATTTTAGGGCCTTATCGAATCTTCTCCTTTGACAAATTTGCAGCAATTTATATCAGTGTTATTTTTCTACTGTCAAAAGTTGAGTAAATAAATTAGTTGATTTACAGATTGATGGGACTGTTGTTTTATGTGCATCCATCCTGTCATCTTTTTTTCTTCTAAATTTATAAACTAGTTAGAACTAATTATGAGATAAGGATGATAATCTTCAATGAGACAACAACACCCATGAGACAACAACACCAATAAGACAACAACACCAATGAGACAACAACACCAATAAGACAACAGCACATATGAGACAACAACACCAATAAGACAACAACACCAATAAGACAACAACACCCATGAGACAACAACACCAATAAGACAACAACACCAATAAGACAACAACACCAATAAGACAACAGCACATATGAGACAACAACACCAATAAGACAACAACACCCATGAGACAACACCCATGAGACAACAACACCAATAAGACAACAACACCCATGAGACAACAACACCAATAAGACAACAACACCAATAAGACAACACCAATAAGACAACAACTCCAATGAGACAACAACACCAATGAGACAACAACACCAATGAGACAACAACTCCAATAAGACAACAACACCAATAAGACAACAACACCAATAAGACAACAACACCAATAAGACAACAACACCCATGAGACAACAACTCCAATAAGACAACAACACCAATAAGACAACAACTCCAATGATACAACAACACCAATAAGACAACAACTCCAATGAGACAACACCAAAAACACAATTTGAACAACTAATGTCTTCATATCTATTTCAAAGTTTTAATCGAGGCCTACCTTAAGTGTTTGTTTACGTCTGTCTTCAGCTAATTTCTTGGCTTCTATCTCTAACTGTTTCTGCTTCAATTCTTCTCTTTCTTTCTCCTGTATGGTAATTCTGTCCTTTCTGTAAAATAATATATCAAATTACCTATATGCTATATATTTATCATGAAAAGGAAATAAAGAAGGAAACAAGACTTCAAGGTATATCATGTTTATAGCAGAAATCATACTTAAGTTCTATACCAGTGATCTGCTGATTTATATCATTCCCATATACTAATACTGATTGATATGTTGATGATAAAACTTCACTTGAAAATTTAGTTCTTTGCATACAGCACATTTAAGAGACAACTGTATTGTATTTGAAGCTTTGTGGACGTCGCAAATTGAGTTTACCTGGCAACCCATAGCGGAGACAGGTAAACAGATATTTGCGAGAGTAAAACTACTGATGGACTTCCGCAAGGCTTCAAATACAATACCGTTATCTCTATTTTAATGCAAAATAAACAAATCATTCAATTTTAGTCATTATTCAGTATTAAATTTTCATTAAACAATGTTTCTGTGTCAAACGTAAACACCGGGCGTTTTCTGGCTTCTTGTATGCCTCAGAAAGTAATAAAATGTGATAGAAAGGAGTGTGGAGTTTTTGGTTGTTATTGGAGAAATTACATGTCAATACATTCTGGATTTCAAAATGTTCGCTTCAGTTAGTTACAGACAGGGAGAGAATTTTACGCTGATTGTCATCCAATCAGAACCATTGATACAGAATGATTGCATTAGCATTAATAACTCCATAGTTTTTACACCTTTTTTCTATGGTCC